>JAVQJL010018188.1:0-14065 GCA_036024295.1 Nannoperca obscura | reverse complement strand
CTCTGGCATTACAGAGGGCCTTCCTATAGATTTTAAGACTATCTAGCCAGGCTAAGCGTGATTCTTTCAGTTTGGTGGAACGCCATTTCCTTTCAAGTTTTCGCGATGTTTGTTTTAATATGCGTGTTTGTGGATTATATCATGGAGCTATCCTCCTCTGCTTTATCATTTTCTTTTTTAGAGGTGCAATAGAATCAAGTGTCCTTCTCAGTAAGCTTGCAGCACTGTCAACAACGTGATCAATCTGGGAGGGACCAAACTGTATCTGTATACAGTCTACAGATCTTTGCAGTTGCTAATGTTTTTTTCCAATTTAGCACAAAACAATTTATGGGTAAAAAACACAGCATGCTGAGTGCTGGCAGTTAAAAACCATTGATTCATTTAACACATACTGATTTATCAAAACTACATTTTGTTTAGGTTTAAGGTTACTTTGTACAAGCTACATTTTAAGTTTAATTCTAATTTATCTGAAATCTTAGTTGAGTCTATACCTACAGTGATATGAAGTTGTGCCAAGTTGTGACATTTGGTATCAAGAATTTGAAAACAGTTCTTTAGATGCGAGTCTCTTTCTTCCTGTAGGAGGGACCGGGTTTAGTCAGTAGCATCATTCTGATTCATCTCCCTTCTTTTATTACCCTGTGATTCGTCCTACTTAGCTTCCCCCTAAAAGTATACTCTTTACTTTTCCTTTCCTACAATTTTATTTTATTTGAATACTCCCTCAAAGTAATACAATCACAGTATTTCCCAGTAAACAACAAGGGTGTGTAATCTTACAAATCTGGGAATAGTGGACTAGTTTGCCTATCCCAGGTTGAAAAATGATATGGTGGCCTTGTTGATACAAAGGAGAGTATGTTTCTCGATACCTTTTATCCTCTTTGGGGGACAGTAGTCCAGGAGGCACTATGAAATTTACCATTGTTATTCCAGCAGCCCTCTGCGGATGCACACTGATGTCTCTCTAGGAAGTTACCTCAGCAGTGATTGTGTTGTCTGCCTCATGAGAATTCTCTGCATGTTTCAGAATCATTTTCATTCATAGTATGCGCACATGCCAGCTGGGTGTGTGTGTGTGTATGTGTGTGTGTGTACATACAAACATGCATACTCAAGGCTTTTCTCAGCAAATTGTGTATTAGCTTTGTTGTTGCATATCTTTTTCTTGGGTCACGCATATACATACAGTATATGCATGTACAGATTCTATGACAGTGATTGAAATGACCTTCTCTCAGAACTGAAATATTGCACAATCAGCCAAGTTGAAGTGAAAAATTCATTTAATCATGTGTAGTCATATAATCTATCATTAAAATTTCAAGTGAGATTATTGAACTGTCATGTAAAAAATGAATAGAATGTGTTTCCATTCAGCTTTTATTTGACATTACACAATCCACATGAAATGATTTAGATTGAACCCGCAGCTGTTTTGTCTCCTCTTGCAGTTCTTTGAATACTCCACTGATGGTGAGATCCGCTATAACACAAGGGAACCGGGTGGGTGCATTATGGGTGACAACATCAGCACCTACCTGACTGTTCAGGTGTGTAGAAAACAAGGGCAACCTGTACCTGCAGACCAGAAATTTGTCCTCCGAGAGGTAAGGAGTGTATTTCTCTGTTTAGTGTCTGTATCTTGTAAATCCAGGTTTCACTAAAGAGGCACTGTGTGTGTGGTCAGACAGTGGTGAAGCAGGAAGTGACAAGGTGGCAGTGGATGGAATTAGTTTTGAGAGAAACTTCACAGAACCGTTTCCTTTTGCATTTTCTCTGACTTGTCATTATTTATGACCTTCCTTCTTGAACCACCACTAATAATTCACAATAAGCTGAGAACCAAATTCTGAAACACTGACTCTTAACCTTTTCACTACTTGTTGACCATTTGATTGATTAACCAGCACATAACTATTGTTTTTTTGTGTGTTATAATATTACTTTATAATGCATATTCTCCCCCTGGCTGATTTCAGGATGGGAGCCTGTACCATGTGTTGAGCCAGAAGTGTGTTCAGGCGGTAGACAAGACAGACAACGGGACACCAGCCCCCTCACTCCAACCCTGCTCTCGCAGCCTCTACCAGCAGTGGTTCTTTGAGGAAAGAATGTAACGATATCAAGCTAGAATATTTCTACAAATGTATTTTTCAATCAGAGCCGATGTCCTGAGGAGGGATATGGGTAGATTGAACTGCTAAATGTTCTTTTGATATGTATAGCTCCCTTCCAAACTTCAACATTTGCAAATCTTTCTGCCGGCTGGATTTAATAGAAACCAATAGAAAATTGAACTGATAGTTATACTGATTAACTACTTTGTAAATATATAAAGTAGTGTTTTTTTTTCTTGGATGCTACTACTATATACTGGAATATATATTGTTATTCTAATCAAGGAATTGCTGACCTGCACAATCATACATGCTGGCATTTTTCTTGTTTTTAATTGACACACTCCACTACTGGTGCAACCTTTGAGAATGAGGTAAATTTAGCTGACTTGCTTCATGCACACATGGACAAACTCTGAAAGATCCACATGTGCAGCTGATCTATACGAAAGTAACTGCTTTATACCTTTGTCAATAAGCTTGGAGCCTCTTATGAGCTAGTGGCTGACATTACAGTGATTTTTAACCGCAACATAAAATGTTTGTATCTTCTCCTGTAGAGGGGGCCAACGCGCCTCTCTGAAGTTTCCTTTCTCTCATTGTGAGAGAAGGTGGGACAAATCTTCAGGTATTTTGTTAAGAACCTGTTCAGGACATTTTGAATGCTTGCTACTCTTACATACCAGTGGCTTAGAAAAAAAGATCACAGGCATTACGCAAGTACATAGTACCTCTTTAACTTAATCACCTGACTACTGATAACAGGAGAAACTCCAATGTTATTCTGTTCTGCTTTTGAATGAAGTAATTTTGCAATGCAAAAGGTAAAATGAAATGGGTAATTTTGCTAGTTTTGTAGAAGTTAAAAACATAGTGTGCCTCTGTTTTATGCTCTTTTAAATGACATGCAGCTGCAAAACACTTAATCCTAGCCATATTTAATGTGTTTACTTCATGTGGTGTTAACTATGTTTATTATAATTGTTGCATTTTCTTGATAAGACTAAATTGCTGCATTAATTCATTGCTCCACTGCAGACATATCTCAACTTTAATCATAAATAAGTGGGAATTAATTCCCTTAATGCTGAGTACAAATGCATAAACACTGTAATCGCACGAGTATGATCTTCTCCCCATCTTATTTGTCCACTTGGAGGCCATAGAAAGTGTCTGATAAACATGTAATTCTACTTTAAGATAACCCTTCAGGTTATGATCAATGTGTAAGATGCTCTTTTACTGAACTCAAAATGCATGCTCCCCTGCAGAGAATACAGTATGCACTGGCAGGAAAGGTATTCCCCTGATTGTACATATGGCCTGTACTGATTTGTGCACACTGCTTCAGTTCACATCCATCAAAATCAGACGACTATAGATCCCTCTGTTCGGAACTGTGGTCACTCATGTGGCTGTCCCTCAGGCTATGCAGAGGGACCGAGGGAAACGCAGCGGAGGCGTAGACAGTTGTTGGTGTTTTCAGAGTGCTGGGTTGCCAGATGGCATCCTGATTGATTTTCTGGTCCTCTCCCAATTCTTTATCATGCCTCTCTCTCGGTGTCAGAGGTGTGCAGCAGAGGACTTATCTTTTGGACTCGCGCCAGCCAAACCCTCCTCAGATGAGCACTTGTTACTTGTGTGTTTGAGGTTTGATTTATGGACGAAAGTCTTCAAGAGTACAGTTTTTGACAGCAGAAGCAGATAATGGAGGAGAGTGAATGAACCAATTTGTGACCTCTTCCTTACCATTAACCCTCGCAGGCTGTTTGTCCAACGGTCTCAAAGGAGCTCTGTTAGGAATTGATGTTCAGGTACAATCAGACTAAAATAGATTTTTACTATTGATTCAGAATGTATACTCACAATAAGATGAATTGGAGATGGAAAAAACATTTTGCCAGTACAACAGTGGAGGACTTGAGTAGAATCAGAATCCTTTCATTTGCCAAATATAAACTCTAAATACATGAATGTAGAGTAATGTTGATGCAGGAACATGTTAACATCTGTGTGTATGAGCTCACATAGTAAGCTTAAAGGAACAGATGTGCTTTACTTACCCCTCAGGACATATATTTATGATTGTATTGCAATGTGCAGAACACTGGAAAAGAGTGTTATGAGAAAGCTGTGCTGTGTAGGATTGAAGGCACAAAAGCGTATTGGAATATGGAC
This sequence comes from Nannoperca obscura, assembly GCA_036024295.1. Lineage (NCBI taxonomy): Eukaryota > Metazoa > Chordata > Actinopteri > Centrarchiformes > Percichthyidae > Nannoperca > Nannoperca obscura. The sequence continues at coordinate 9,761 of JAVQJL010018188.1, read as the reverse complement.
ATCATTTGTGGGGTTGAAGTTCCCAATGGTCCATAAAGGCTTTTGTTGGGATTATGAGTGGTACATGATTGTGAGGACAATGCCTGGTGATAAGTGGCCCAGTAGGAAGATTATGGTCAGCTCCAAAGAGGGAGGGCAGGGTGCAGCTGTCTCTGCATTGTGTGAATGATGTGAGGCGATAACGCAAAAAAAGGGGGTGATTGTGTAAAGTGACACAGCATGATCGTAGAGAGAAAAGAGAGAGAGAAAAGTTGGGGAACAGGTTTAGGTTTTTTTTTCGTCCCTGGAAATCCTGCAGTTTCCCTGCATATGATTCTTCAGTCTTTAGTGAGTATCATCCATGATAAATCAGATTCACCAGGAACAGGTAAAATTACCCTTTTAATACAGTGCTCATGCTTTTTGTATTGAACACATAAGAAGTGACATTTTCATTTTCATCAGTTTGCGTCTTTAGCCTGTGAGTGCAGTACAAATATTGCTTTCTGTTATTTAAAGGGCTATTTATTGTCCCCTGTGGCCATCTGTTATTCCAGACATGTCCTACATAGTAAAACATTTTTTACACCACCGTTATATTATATGCTAATGTGATATGGTACACGCAGCTGCAATAAAATTGATAGTCGCCAGTCTGGGATTATATCTCTGGCAGGTCATATAGAGCTTTTATATCAACCAAACTTGTGTCATAAACAGAAGTGATATTACAGGGATCTGTTGGAGCACTTGAACCTGTAAAGTGGCTGATTGCCTACCCTAATGGACCATGCAGTGCTGTTTTACAATAGCATGCACAAATCTTCTGTTTTTAATGGTAAACAGTTCCCAGTGGAGACAACTGGTAAACATGCACTTATTATAATGCTGGGATTTAACACCATGTCTTATGTTTTAATGCTGTATGTAACTCCAGTGGCCTTATATCTTTTATTATGAAGGTGATGGATATGATGAACTATTTTTGTATTTCCAAATCTGATGTCAGTGTACCCATTTTACTGTTGTCAAAGTAAACACAAATGTTATGTTGGATTTGTGTTTTTGCCTGTTCTTGCTCATTGTGTCTTCTGTCATTCCTCCGCGCTTTTGACTCAAGGTCACTATGACCTCAAGCTCGTTTTTTTTGGGCCATAACTCAAGAACTGATGTGGTAATTTTGACAAGATTTCACACAGATGTTTCATGGGATACAACGATGATGAAAGTCTTTCCCCAAAAGGTCAAGGGTCAACTTCACTATGACATCATAATGTCTTTTTGGCCATTAGTCAACACACAAGGGGAGATTTCTGATCATACTTCACAGATGGTCAGACACTGAATCGGTGATACTTTGGCTCAAAAGTCATTGTGACCTCAAAATAGGATTTTAGCCATTTCACACTCATGTTGACTAATAATGACTAGTAATAAAATGAGTAAACAATAACTAGCACAGAACGGGCTATCCTCCATCTCATCCATTCCGCCTTTCATGTCCTTCCTCATTCTGAATTTGGGGCATCATTGGAATCATGTGACTGCAAACGACGTATTGGAGCATGCCTAGCTAATAGTGATCCTGTGAGTGATCTAAAAATGCCAGAAGAAAACAAAAGCACCACATTTTGTGTAGCTATACTCTACAAGAATCCATCTTCCCTGTTTAGCAATACATCTGTAATGATCCTTCATTAATCAGTTAAACAATACAAGCTATATTCACTGGAATCATACATATCTATCATCAATATAGTGATAACTTCCATTTAGCCAAAAAAATACACTTTATACCTTTTTATTTACTATATATATGATGCTGGACAGACATGGATGTAAACTGCAACTTGACTGGTTGGCAGAGGCATTCAACTGCAGGGCAGTAACTCTAGAGTTTTATGTCTTTAAAATGTGCATCAGTATTTTAAAAAACAACACCATTAGCAGGCTTCATTTATAAAAAACACTCCTAAAAATGGTTTTAATCTCACTGTACACCATTGCATATCCATTAAACCGTGACTCATCAGCAACCACAATGAGGAAAAACTGGCTATCATTCGCATGTAACTGTGATGGAGACGTGAATCAAGATGCTTGGATGGTAATGAGAGAAGAAAATGAGAAGTTGAAAGGATGGGGGAGTGAGGTTTCCAGCCACATCGGATTGGTCTGATCACCAGCTGCAGAGTGAGATGGTTAAATGTCGCGCCCGCACCAAGTTGCCCTGTTCCCCCTGGTGTCGACGCTCTGCCCTGCAGTCTCTTTCAATTACTCATTGATGATGCTCAACGCCATCATGAATGGTGGATATAAAGATAAAACCGTACAAGCTTTTTTTGGTATAATAAATAGTAAACATGCAACAACAACAAAAAACCTTTTTATCATATTAGAAAATGTAAAAATGAGTGTATCTTTAAACTTCAGTGATTAAAAGTGTACCACGGTGCTTAAAATAATAGCATGGAACATGCTGGTCTCTCTGACATGCTCGGATGGAAACCTTGCCAGAAATCTTCGCATTTCGACAAATGCTGCTTAGACACCACTCAGCTGCTTCTTAGGAATATGAGAAGCACTGCTGAAGGCTGTGATGCTGCTGTCTCTCACTGTCTCATCCTAATCTTTTGGGTGCTTTCCTGTGAGACATGTACTACAAAATGGCACTAAAAAATATCCTCAAATTTAACGAATGCGTCCACAGAAACGCTTCAATTTGCTGCAATCTCTGCACACAGTGTAGGCCTAGTTTTTGATCTGGTGTGGCATACATGCAGCACTACAGCCTCCCACACCCCGTATGTGACTTTAATGATAATGCAAAACAAGGCTCCCCAGGGTGCCAGTCTTTGGAGATGCTCAGGCTTCAGTTGTCAGGGAGCGAGAGGAACCATAGGAGGAGCCGCACACGCACGCGTGCGCGCGCACACACACACACAGTGACAAGAGGCCATTTCCACACTGCATGTCAGTTGAGTTTTATGTAATCCCCAATACCCAGAAGAGCTCAGGAGCAGTGGCTGTTGGCTGCATACATTAGATGACATACTTTCACTTTCAGGAGGGACTCCAGACGGTGCAGTAAACATGTGAGGCCTAGATACAGAGATAGCATTACATTTCTTATGCACCCCCAGTGCCTGGCATCTGATTAGATAGATCATGTAGTGAAGAAAGCAACCAGGCTTCCATGAAGTCACTCAGTCGGTAAATTTGTTAAAATAACCACAACCAACCATTCTACAGTTCATCAGTTGTGTCTGAGGAGTATTTTGTGTATTTTACAAGTTTTATTTGATGGAGCATGTGTTTCATTTCCATTTGGCAGAACTCTTCACTTTCATAGAATTTAGTTATTCCAGGCAGCAAGGATAAACATAAACAGCAATTAACCTAGCCAGCTTTTAACACTATTGACATTGAGAATTGTAAGTGCAACTGTGAAAATACAGGCAACATCTAATGGATTTTGTTGTGATGAAAGCCAAGAGAGATAGCAGCAAAAAGTTAGATATGAATTTTAGGTTTTTATGGTCCCACAATAACACATAAGCACAATAAGCATGGAAAGAACAATCTTATACAAATGATGTACTCTCCAAATACTTAAGAGGCCAGTTTCACAGAACTGCTTTGACTTAAAGCCTTTTTCAGCTGAAAGTCTAGGATCAAGCTTATCTAATCCATGTCGGTGAAACCAGCCAATACGGCATCAAAGGCAGCTTGCTTGTTTCTTATTTATCTGGAGTTACCCCTTCTGTGTTTTCAGTGGAGTTGGACCTCACCAGGAAGTGATTTGAATCAAAAATTCATACACACAGCTAAGTTATCACCAGAATTAATTGATAATTTGCCAACTTTAAATCTTCTCATAAAATAAATGTTATGATCCCATTCTCAATCTGAGCAGTTTGAACATAAGTGTGAATCATTAAAACAAGTAGATGGGAATATTTAATGTTGATTGTGAAAGTGATTGTGGATGATGTGTCACCCTTTTCAATTACTGTCACTGTCAAAGTGTAACTGTAAATTAGACCATAGCTTTGTTAATGACATCAATGGACTAGTCCTTGATAATGACTCACTTGTCACTTCCTCACGCTTGCTACACAGATGATTCTGACTGCAGGCAATCTGTTGCAGACAGAGGAATGAAACAGGTGGTTTTCTTGTTCTTTATTTTGTTACATTTGAGAAAATGATTGTATTACCAAAAAACACATGGGATATCTTTTTACTACAGCATAGTTTTTATCCACGCTAGCAGCAAGGGTCTAGAGATGGTTAAGGAGGTCGGGGCATCTATTTGGTCTAGACTGAAAAATTTAAACAACTACTGGATGGATTGGCATGAAATTGGGTGCATATATACATTGTGCCCTGAGGACAAATCCTGATGACTTTGGTGGTGCACTGACTTTTTCTCTAGCGCCACCAGCATATCAAACTAGGCATACCAGCCTCAACTGTACGTTGTGTTTAGTGCTAATTAGCAAATGTAGTGCTAACACACAAACTAAGATGGTCAAGATGGTAAACATTATACCTGCTAAACATCAGCATGTTAGCATTGTTGCTGTGAACATGTTGCAAAGATAGCCTATGCATTTAGCTAAGCTCACTTTGCCAACTCACTCAACAGTGGATCAAAAGTTGATCAGTTTTAAACCTGGGGATAACATGAAAATTAGTTAAGAATCATCAGAAATCCATTTAAGATGTAATATGTTCTTTCAAATAGTGAAAAATTGATAAAATGCTAGTTACATCACTGGGGAATTAGACAATAAATTATAAAACACACACCAGTGGTTGCTTCAACACACTGAATTAAGTTTGAAATCTCAACATCTCTGTTGTGTGCACCTGCACTTGGTATAGGTTTCTGGTGTTTAAGATTTTATAGCTTAGTTTAGCAACATGAAATAGAAATTCTACTGAGAGAAGTCTGAAATGCTGATCATAATTTTTAAGCTGTTTCTGTTATGTTGTTCAGTAATTTGATAAACTGAACCACAAGCTTGTTGAACAGTGTATCGTCTCCAATATTTTAGACCAAAAAAATAATCCAGGCAAACACCTGAACAGCTACATTTTGAAGTATATTTTAACACTATTTGTTGTAACTGGTTTAGCTGTTGTAATACACCAGAATCACAGAATGCAGATCTTGTGTGATATTCATGGTGTCTATGCCGATGTATTTAATTATGGGAAGCATTTCCATGGTGAGAGAGAGAACAGTCACTGCACATATCACACTTGTCTGCTAAAAACTGGAGTCTGTCACTCTTTTCTCTCCCACGGCGAATGGACATGGCAGAACTTGTAGAGTATGTGTTATTTGTAATGTAGATGACTTGGATCAGGATATAAATAGGAATCGAGGCAATATTCAGGGATGTGGTTTCTTGTTTGTGCACATTTTCTGACATGTTGACGTTTTCCTCTTCAGATTCTGATGTTTCTCTACTGCAATTCCATCATACTTTATTTTCTTTCCCTGTCGGATGCACTGTTGAAACCTGTCTAAGAACAAGTCATATTTGGCAAAAACCATGTACTTTGCAAAAGAGAACACAAGAGTCACACTGATTCACACCCAGGCAGACTGTGATTTTTCACAGCCTCCCCCAACATAGCCTACATTGAAAGAATACCTTTTTAATGTGTTCTTATGAGATAAAATGCTTCCACAGGCGATTAACCATTCCACCCTACTCCCATTCATTTCACTTCATCAGATTACTTGATTGCTTGCTAAATGGACTGCCTCTTCTCCCAGGGAAATATACTGTATGCATTTCTTTTGGACAAAATGAGATGTGGTTGATTTTTTTTCCTCTTACACACTGTGTTTCAAGACATTCGATCAGCCTTAGTTCAGTTCAGTCAAGTGTAACTCAGGTTTTGAGATATTATTAATCCTTTCCAACACATATTTTATATTCAGGTCTACATAGTAGCCTAGAGCTGTTTTAGAGTTTCAGGTTGTGAATAGTGAAATTGGGAAAGTATCAGTGGTAGGTTACAAATTATTTAGACTGAATGACACAGGAAACTGTGTTTCTGTTCCAATTCCAGCCTGACTACCTGCCTCACATACACTACATGCATTACAGGAATAGTTTGACATTTTGGGAAATATGCTTATTCCCTTTCTTGCCGAGAGTTAGATGAGAAGATCAATACCACTCTCATATCTGTCTGTTAAATCCAAAGCTATAGCCAGGACACAGTTTGCATAAATTAGCATAAAGACTGGAAACAACTAGCCTGGCTCTGTACAAGGGTAACAAAATCCAGCTATAAGCACCTCTAATTAACAAGCTATATCTCTGTATAACTGGGTGCCTGGCAACCTCATGACAACATCAAGACTCCAGGAAATCACTGCGCCCTTGCCAAGAAATAGTCTGGCATAACTACCCGTAAAACCACAAACTTTCATTTTTATACAAATGAGGTATATTGTCTTAATTAGAGAGCCATAGAGGTGCTGGTAGGCAGATGATGTTACCTTTGGACAGATCCAGGCTAGCTGTTTCCAGTCTTTATGCCAAGCTAAGACAATTGGTTCTTGGCTTCACTTTCATATTTAAATGACAGATATTAGCGTGGTTTCGATCGTGTCATCTTTTTCTCTTCAAGAAAAAAAGCGTATTTCCCAAAATATATGAAACTACCACAATCTGTTTCCCAACATGACCCATCTCAGACCCGGGCCACTTCGAGTCAGAGAAACATGAATCATCCATCGCTGAGCCAGATCATTAACAATATAGATGAAAGGCTATAGACATATCTAATCTTCTTCAGATACATCAGAGAAATTATGTGCATACAATATATGAGGAGATTCACATGTTATTTCTATACTCAGTGGAGACTTCATTTTATTTGAGAAATGGCTGAGTGAGATCTTGTTGCCTGACGTTGTTTCCTCATCACTCTCTTAGGAGATGAAATAAGTCCTACACCTTGATGTGCTCCCGATTTGGAGTGCTAAAGACATTGACATTGCGTTTCACAGTGTATGATTAAATTGAATTCTGCATTCTCTTGAGGGGATTTTTCACTTAAGGGGGGGTAGTGATGCAGGTCAAATGAACAGATCCCTTGCTGTCTGGGTGCAGTCATGTGTGAATTAAACGCCTCATCACTTTGCAGAGGCAGTGTCAGCTGTGTAAGTTAATTGTGATGGTCTTCCACATTTACAATATACACATGGGAACGCATGAGTCTGTATACCAAATACAAAACATACCACTCTATAAGAAGTCTACTGGCCATGCTTTATTTTTCTCAGCAGTGTGCTTGAGGTGCCACATTACCATATTCTGAGCTTATTCTGAATGAAAATGGTTTTTAAACCATGCCAGAGAATTAATTACTGTAGTCTATTAATCTTATCTGTTGGTGCAGAGGCAGCGGATAAGAAACTAGTGAGGAAAAATGTAGCAGGAAGTAGTCAAGCTCCAAACTCAAGCATCTGAGAACTGGCTAATGTTCTTTTAAGACAGAGGCAGCACTTAGAGTTCTTTAGCAGTCGCCAAGTCTAGGGAAAAAAATCCAACCTATCCCTTCCTCTGCATAATTCATTACCTATGTGATGATGATGTGCTTGGTCAGACAGACAACCAACTACCCTGGCAATGGAAATTTAACTTAGATTGATGCAGCATACACATGGTATTAATCATCTAAATCATTGAGCTGATGCCTTATCCAGTGTTGATAAAACATATTCATCAGGTGAAGTCTCTCGACGCCGTTACACTCCCACACAGGATTTTTTTTTTACCAGTAGTTTTACTTTCTGAAATGTAGCAGAAGTTAGCTTTTCCTGGAATATTGGAAGAGTAATTCCTGGAAGAGTATTGACAAAAATGCTAAACACGATGGTCCATTCTATTTGTTTCTGAAGCTTTCAGCCAAATCTCATGGCATTTGTCAGCGGATGGAGTTGAGCTGAGAAAGGTGAAGCTGACGGAGGCTACTAGATGTTCTTGAAAGCTTGGGAAACAAGTAAAATGGAGGTTAATTGTGTTGAGAATTTATTTGTCAAGGTGCTGCTTTCAAGGTTAAAGGGAATGCACTTATTCCTTTTCTTGCAGAGATAGTTCAGAAGATTGAGACTCATGTCTGTAGGGTAAATGTGAAGCCACAGCCAGCAGCCGGTTAGCTTAGATTAGCATAAAGACTTGTTTAGTTCATAAAGAAAACAACATAGGCTAGGTGGTCCCTCCTATTTCCATCTAAAGTAAGCTACTCAGCTGCTGGCTGTAGCTTCATACTTAGCACACAGACATGAGCAGTACTGAAATGCCAGACAAGCAGCAGGGTATTCCTTTGCTAAACACACTGCCTCTTCTGACACATGGTGCCAGCCAGGTTGGGCAGCAGAGCATTGTGGGTGCAGAGTTCCAGTGAATGCCAGAGCATGGGGAGGTTCCAGCAGTGAGCCGGAAAGTCACTGACCTTTCCAGGGTGCTGATCGATAAGGCTCAACATCGCAGGGCTCCGGAAATCTCTCAGCAGTGAGACAAGAAGCAGAAGACTCACACTGTCAGATGATGCGCTAATTGCCTGTGGTTGCTAACCTCACCTACCCCTGCTGGGTGGATTTCAGTGGTACACTCCAGCCCCATGCCTCTGGGCCCACAAATCATTTGGGGCCATGGCACAGGTTGCTGTGTATCTGTGAGGTCACATAAGGTAGCATACATACTGTACATACACAAAGTATGATAAACTGCAACAACTAATAGTTGATGTACACATACCTATTATACCTATTATAATACTGGGTCACATATAATAAGCCTCATGTAAATACTCCATTTACTGTGGTAGACATCTGTTTTACAGGCTTGATGAATAGTGTGGCATAATAATATGTTATACATCTCAATTTGACTTGTTTTGGATGCCCCTGCACTCCTCTATAGATATGAGGAATGAAAATGAACACAAAACATAAGCTTCCCCAGATAAGAACATCTGCTTAATACACAGAAAAAATGCATATGGCAGCCCTCTTTTCACCCTGGAAAGCTAAACTGCAAGTGCTCACACTGTTCTGTATGAATACCCAGTTCTTTGAATAATAGTACCCAAAAGTGAAAGGTGAGCAATTCTCAGCGGGTAGTCGTATGGAAATGGGACATGTAGGACTGCGCTCATTGAGCCTGCTTGCTGGTAATATACCTGCAGACATGTGGAGTAGTGGCAGTGAGCAGGGCCAACTCCTCTTACTGCCTAACTCTGCTTTCATCACCCTGCTTTCATCAAGCTCAAGTGCCACAGCTATTAGACCTTTGTGCAATGTTGAAGGGGGGAAGCTGAACGTGCCAGCACTGTTGGCTAGGTTACTTCCAAAAGGCTTCGCACAGCAGCTCTTTGATTAACTACTCAAAATTATGATCAGCCTTAAGCATTTTGATTTCTTAAACATACTGCATGAACTACATTTGGTCCCTTTTCACTTTTATTTTTTGTGTTATATAAAAAAAAACATCAAGAAAAATGAAAATGCTTTTTACACACGATACATACTATATGTATAACCTGAATCTCTAATTTGTATTTCTTTAGTATTATAATGGTAAAATGTTTCTCACCTTTTGTAACTGATGTATTGTACAAGCAAGTGGAAATACTTAAATGAGTCACTGACAGAGAAAGACACATGGACACACACACACACACACACACACACACACACACACACACACACACACACACACACACACACACACACACAGATCTCT
>JAVQJL010018175.1:0-15717 GCA_036024295.1 Nannoperca obscura | reverse complement strand
TGGACACACACACACACACACACACACACACACACACGCACACACGCACACGCACACGCACACGCTTAGAGTGGTGGAGTAGGATGAGTAATGCAGTGAGAGTCTCACTTCTGTCTAACCTATACCGTGCCAGGGACGGACTGAGCCTGGAGGCCTGACTGGCTGAGCTCAACGTAACCTCCACATCAGCAGTGAGTACAGGACGGGCAGAGCATAATTACAGCTCTGAGGCGACATAAAGCAGGCAGCTCGGGGCAAAGAAACACTGGAGTTCTGACTGACTTAGAACAAGACGGGGGAGGTGCTGCTGCCCTCTGCTGATGGAGGTCAGCAGCAACAGAATGGAGGGGGGACTGAACATTTCTTCTTTCTCGGTAGCAACAACTGACCTCTCATTACTGTCACTTTTTAATCAAACCTCAAAATGTCCTGTATTTGACTTTCCTTCTGTTTTGGGGTGAAAATAACTGTGGAAGTGTACGGATGGGTGAGAAATGAAAGGAAAAAGCAGCATGTAGTGTCTGAATAAGCAAGCCTCCAGAGGAGCTTCAGTGCTCCTTGGAACTCTACTGGAGGGCTGACCACCACCCTTCCAAAACACATGGGACATACCACTGCTGGCTTCATCTATCTTTTAAAGTAAAAACTTTTGTCATTCAGGCAGAATTGTCATCCACATAAATGTTTGTTATGACTTTATTCAGACATGACAGGACTGTTACAGAAAGATCCACAATGCTAAAATTGGCTTTCACAGTGACTTGTGGTTTATTAAACAGATATTATTTGAACCCAAGAGATGATGATTGATACATGTATCATAGTCATTTAAATTTACTTAGACGCAAAACCAACATGCCATTGCGCATGTCTAATCAGTGTTCATTTGGGTTGAAATCTGATGACTTTGAAGACTATAGCACATGATTCAAATCACTTTCATAATCATCAAAGCATTCAGTGAGCCTTTGTGCCCTGTATGGAAGCACTTTCCTCTAATTTGATTAAAGGAATCGGTATTGATATTAGGGTTATGAAGAGGGGACCTAACTACATTTATTTGCTTGTAAAGCTCAAAACCCCCCAGAGGGTTTGGGAGTTAGTATTTTTCTAAACCAGGCCCCAAATTAGGGCATGATTGTGAGATCTTAACTGCTATTAATCTAGGAAGTTTCTGTTATGAGAGGAAGGAACTATAAATACCTCCACTCCTCTGTAGCTACAATTAAAAAAAGATGAAGAGACACAGAAAATGTAGACAGTGATCTAATCACACAACAGCCTACAGAAACAATGAAAACCATCGTTCTGAAACCAGACTTACATCCTTGGGTTACTCAACACGTTGTATTCCCCTCTCTCTTTTTTTGTGTGTTGTTTTGTCAGTGTTAACACACCCAGAACAGCCCTGGTTGCTACCAAACACAGTGTGGTAACTAAGACTCACACTGAAACCGCTGACGCTTTGTAAACAGAACAAACTGATATAATGATAAAGCTTCAGCTGACAGACAGATATAAAAATATCATTTGCCAAGTTAATATTAAGTAATTGGTCACAGTGGCATTGGCACAGACACATGGACCATTCACACAGGGATGTTCTGTAGTCATAGCATAGGGGCGACAGAACAGCAGTACAGTGCAAAGGGAGACCATGGGTTATTGCTGTGTTCATAGTGAAGTGAAAGTGGAAAAGATTTTCATTTTCCAGCTCTGAGATTTCCAGTGATTTCAGGCTCAAGTTACAGCTCAGGTGAAGAAACTCAAATCAATTTGTGCATCACTGACAGTAAGCATCTTATTGTGACTTAATTTGCATGTTTGTAATAAGAAAGGCATGCTGGGAAGGCAACACCAGGCTATGTACTTACTCAACTACAACCACACAGGGAGCTGGACGGGTTTGACAGTTCCACAGTAAAGTTGCTATGATGTACTGAACCCGATACGTCAGATGTTTTGTTACACAGAACCATCTGAGAAGTTGTCTTTGGAAAGGGTTTGGAAAAAGGCAAGCACTTGGCAGGTGATTCAATAAACCATCTGTCTATAACCATCTATCATGCTGCTAACTTTAACCAATCAGATCAAACAACATTATGACGTAGTAGGAGAGCCGAAGCCAGTCGGGAGACTCTTCAGTGCCCACAACCAATGGAATCTTCAAAAGGTCTTAAAGAACTCGTTAAAGAATGGGTATCGGTACCAAGTGTATAGTGTTTGGTTCAAAATTGTTAAAAATCACACCCTCTTTGCACTTTGCTATGGGCCAAACAGTTACTGAACAAGTGACCAAAACAAAGTTATAAGCTGTTATAGTTGATATTAAAGTGACAGGCAGGTTGTGATGACAAAAGAAGCATGGCAACTATAAAACGCAAGTATTAGTCTATCTTATCACGACTAGATTATTGTTCAGTAATATGGTTCAATACAACTGAAAGTAACTTAAACAGGTTACACGACACTTGCCTGCCCATATTGAACTAGGGTTGCTACAATGAATGGCCACTTGTCTTGTTTAAGTGTGTTACTCCCATATATAACCAAAATTAAATCTGCAGAGATACCTTACGGAAAGTTGTTGTTCTAGTCTGACATTTTTACAAGGCAGTCATCTGAGGCTCATTTTTTATTGCCCCTAGAACCAGACCTGCAAAATCAGAAGAGGTGAAAAAGGTGACACATTTGTAAACTCAACCCCTGTAGGTATGTCTGGGGGCATCTTCCTCCATAAGAATTTTTCTTTTTTATGATTTTAGCATGTAAACGAAGCACTCTGAGAAAAAAATAAAGGGAAAAGACAACATTTGCCAAGACGGCATGAGAGCCTCTATTGCTGTAATAGATGTATTTTTTTGAATTGAATTGAATAGAATATTAGGTTGTTGGCAGCAAACGAAACTAACCTCAAATTTAGTGGCCATTGTAGTAGTACCACAGAAACATGTCTTTATACATCCATAGAAACAAAGATGATCCAAAATCTGTGGAAAATTGCGCAGGCTGTTTGAATTATTGTGTTAATCACAATAGTCGGGGTGTTGTTTGTGTTATAGTTTTTTTCATTTAACTATTGTAAATACATTATGTGGACCCCAGGAAGAGTAACTAGAGTTGTTGTTACAGTGGGGAACTAAATAGCATAACTAAGATACTGCAAAAGCGCAGATTACTAAAACCACTCCATTTGGAGTCAGAGGCAAAGGGCAGCAGTAAACCAGCAAGCACATGGTTAAGGGATTTCACTATAACTGCCTCAATATGTAGAGCAGAGTGTGTAGGGATTAGGCTGCGCTGAAAGAGGCTCAATTAGAAAAGAAAAGAAAATCAGAGCAGAACACTGCTCTGATTTGAATCAAGGAGTGGCCCCCGGGACTCTCAAAACACTGTTCGTGCTTTGTTTAGCTAAATCAGAGTCACTGATCCAACTGGTTACAGAAGTCCCGGCAGTACGTCGCTGCTAATCCCACTCATGTGGACAAAAACAGCCTGTATGGAGACAGAATAGATGGAGAGAGGCCGCAGATTGATCATAAACAGTTTGGTCCATTGGTGCTACCCTCAGCACACAAGGATTTTTATATCCAAATATTTCAAAGTAGAGCGAACAACCAAAACGTGTGATTTGAAATGAAGCTAGTAAACTTTGAGACATTATTGTATATACTCTACACCTTCATTCAGATAACCTACATGGCTGTAGAATAGTGAAATGCGCTTGAAGCTGATAATTACAACATGATAATCCTTCTTAGGAATAGCACTGACAAATCTTTGTCCACCTGCATGTAGGTGTGCTGCTTATTTAACAACCACACACAGAGTAAGGTACATTTTCCAACCCAGCCAGTCCTGCCACTCAGATCTCTGAATCGAAGAACCTGCTTTGGCGTAACTAACAGCAGATAACTGGCTGCTCACCAAACAGAGGCTTTATCAAGATGTCTTCAAGTGATAAGCTTAGTCATTTTGATGATTTGCTCAGAATACAAACAGAAGAAGCTCAGACTTCACATACAGTAAGAGATCTGATATGGCCTCCAGTTTTCAGTTCAGCAACTTGGTGTTTCTGTTGCTTAACAACACAGTAAACAACTTGAGGCAGACTACAATGACCGGAATTGTCTCATTTCTGTGCCTTTATCGCATTGACTATTAAGCCCCAATTACTTTGTTTCTTTTTGTCTTCATATTTGTCATTTTGTGAAGTACGAATGGACTGAGGACTAAATGAAATGTCTGTGGGGTTAACAGACACCCAGGGATCTTTGAAGCAGTACCAGGGGCTCCCGGCAAAACAAGAAAATACTCTACTTCCTTAATAACTACATAGGGTTTACTTTCCATACTTTGATTTTTACCTCAACTACTGTACAGAAACACAACTTTCTATGCAACACCATAACAAAAACTTTAAAAAATGGGTGTTCCTGCTATAAAATCTTACCAAAGAGAAAGAAAGCCCTGGTGAGTGTATATAACCTGCAGTGACTGAATGTCTGGTGGTGTGTTTTACCTTAAATTCGAAGCTGCAGAGGCTGACTGCGTCGCTGTCATCCTTCTCTCTACGCTTCCGCTTCTGTGGAGAAATGAACAGACAGAATGTTAGCTGGAATATTCAACATGCATCATTGGAACATGTTGATGCGTTATTAAACCCTTTTATAATGGCGAGAGTGAGGAATGCTGTTGCCCATGGAGCATGAGTCTCAATACAAAGTGTTTTTTCCAGATCTTACTCTTCCAGCTGTCTCCCAACTCTCACTATACTCTACAGTGGCAATATAGACTGCTGAGCTCTCTCCCAAACTTTTAAATAAATACAAAATGATCTCTGATTGGGATCCTCTGGGCTAACACTCAAATTCTTGGAGTTTCATGCATTTCTTTTGAGAGCCCTGATTGAAAAGAAGACTAAAGAACCTTGCACATGGAAACAACTAACATGTTGCTTTGTGTTGCAGTACACATCCTTGTCTGGATGCCAATATGAGACAATGGCCTGACATTAACATGTGTCTTGTGAGATCTGATCTCAAATGGACAGCTCAGGTAGTACAGGCTAACTAAGCTAACTATCTAATGGCAGTTAGCAATTACTTTAGTAACAAAAATCTGTACATACAACAATAGAGAGATGTCGGTGGACCAGGACATGTGCTCAGAATGGAAACAGCAATTCCCAAAGTTGCATTACACTGGAGCCCAGAGGGTAAACAAAAGAGAGGGAGGCCCAAAATAACATGGCGCAGGACCACTGAGAGAGCGCTACAACATCATCAATAAAGCTGGCGAACCATGCAGAAGAAGGCCAGAGACAGAGAAACGAGTAAGGAATTTGTTGCTGCATCAAGCGCCAGCCGGCGAAATGGGAATGTCCATCAGGCAACTCGTAAATCAAAAAACGTAATTGCAGAGATTTGTAGGCAGAGCACCCGGACAAATCAGTGGGAAAACCAGAAAATATATTCTCCCTCAAATATGATCCAGTTTCACCAAAATCAGTGAATAAGTTGTGTTTTTTGTACAGCAATCAGTGATGTCTGGCCCACAGAAACAGAACAGATAAGCTCAAATCTAGCGTTTTTCCAGTCATCATCGTACTGGATCATACTGGATCACCCAAGACGTGTGTTAATGCCAGGTGTAAGCAGGGCCTAACATGTAGAGCAATTTACAACCGCCTCATCCCCCCGCTAGTACTTCAGGCCAATTATGCTCATTGCCCCTCTAGCTCTGTTGTAAAGCTACAATAGACACTGCTGGAGGTCCTACTGGGAACAGGAAATGGTTAATTACGCAGCGGGACACTTTAACACCTGCATGTGGACTGTCAGTCAGTCAGTCAGTCTGGGAGACTCAGTTAGCTGGTGAGAACAGCCTGTTGAGGCTGAGGACCACTGGTGGCCTCTGGGACCCCTGGGGCTCCGTTACCACGGTCCATTAACAATAGAGGCCAGACTGCTTCTGGCTGGGCTCACAGGACGTCAAGACCTGATTGACCAGCGAGGTGAGGAGGGCCAAAATGGACACATAATGGTCAGGGGTGGCTGACAATGAATGACTGAGCTGTGTGTTTGTTTTGGTTGAAGCAAGGTGGTGGTTTAGGGAATTTCCTCTCTGATGGACTAACCTGTTTGTTTTCCCACGTCCGTAAACATTTAGGAGCTATCTGCTCAACACCTTAAATATTTCCCCCTGGGTGAATTTTAATTGACTGTCAGCCCTAACATAGCAATGAACAGCATGGTTTCAAAGCTGGTTCCACCTCAAGAGCAGGCAGTGAACAGAGCTGCAGATAACAAAAGATTGTGTAATTCACTGCTACTCAGAATACTTTTATCCAGCATCACAGCTGAGCATAGCAGTGTATGTGTATTGTGTGTGCGTATATATAAATATATAAATAAACAAACAAATAAACATGAGCAGTACTCTGCTGATACTCTTAGCAGAACATCAACTTATCATACATTGCTGATTGGACAGTATTCGTGTGTATGCGCAGTAGAAAAATAACATTTAGACTAGATTATGAAAATGAATGGGGAGACTAAAGAAAGCCTGAATAGTGCAAGCAGGTCAGCTGAAGTCTGCAGCTCATTGTCCAGGAAGTGTGCGTGCTAAATGTGAATGCTCCCTCCAAGTTAAATATTGCCTTAAGCTCGGGTCTTACACATGAGATAAAAACGACACTAGAGTAATCTATGTGCAATAACCGACACATCGGGGAAAAGGAGAAGAGAATTAGCTGTCCTGTTTCTACCACTTTTGGAAATCCCTCCATCAGCAGCATGTAGATGAAATAACACACTGCAAGCAGCGACTTGTTCAAATGGGTGGGCTGGGTTCAATGTAAATACTCTGACTCAACAAACACGGCCCCCTCTCTGCTCATTACACACACCCTGAGGCTACAGAAACTATTGCGACCTGGGCCTGGTTACATCTGAGGAGACGTATGATACATGTAAGGATGATGATGTATACAGACAACAGAAACACAAAAACACCTTCATAGCCGTTGTTGCATCCTGTGCATAGTGCTGCCCAAGACAACTGTGATTGGTTTAAAGAAAATACAAACAAGTCAGCGTGTTTTTTCCCCCCTACACCAGAATGATGATGGGTTCAGTCAGACCTTCTCCAACGCTGGTATAATGCTAAAATGCAGTGTGGAGATGGGTCTGGCTATGGAAGAGATAGAGCTTAAAAACACAAAAACAAGACAAGGCAAATTAAAAGAAAAACAAAGCAAGGTTTTGGAAGAATTGCTTGTGTGTAATAGTTCTGCCAAAAGATTGAGTTACACTGAAAGATTTATGGATTGTGAGGGGCCCAGAAACAAGCTGGGTGAACCCCCCATATAACAGGTTGGTTGTTGCCTTTATTCGCCTTGTGAAAGCTCCGAAAAATTGACTGATTTTGATTATTCGCGTTTAGTGGCAATGCACAACAGTTCAAAAACATATATTGATGTGCAAATTAATTGCACGAAAAAGCACCTTTGGTGTGTAACGGCCTTAGACGATTAATTGAGAGAATAAACTTTTGGATCTTGTGTCTCCATTGAAATGAGATAAAACCGATCAGATACGGTAACTGACTGCAGCATTACAACACAGAACATTTATTATCCCGTCAAAAGCCTGTAAAACGGCATCGAGAGCTAATAAAAACAGGCAAACATATCATTTTACTCGACATGTGTTATCAATATTAAGAGGCATGAATCCAAGACACTGAACAGCTGCAATGCAACATCAAAGTGAGATGTATCTGCAGAGGAAGGATAAAGCTGTACTGGGTTCTCTCACTGGAATGGATGAAAGTCCACTAGAGAGAAACACCCTGGATGCATTACGTGTTATCAAGGGTTCAGTCGGTGATATAAATTCTGCTCTCTGTGGAATACTTAGAAATCTTCAGACAGTCAGCGGTTAAAGAAGTCAGTCTTGCTTTGAATATAAATTGCTGTTGATACTGGCAAGGCCTTTCCACAATAATTATCAATGTTTGCGTGAAAAGCCTGCCGCGACTCAGCAGCTGACAGCCATATTAAATCATCATCTGATTAAAGCTGGAATGTTGCTTATGAGACAGACCACTCTTGAGGCTGATATCTCTGGCCGTCTGAACTTGTTGCTTGTAGAGACAGAATACTCAGAATCTGACTCTCGCTGTTGTTAATTACCTTCACATTCTACCAAATGGCAGTCTGGTTTGATCTGCTCCACCTTGACATTGGGCTGGAAACCTGACTCACATTCTCGCCATGACAGAAAGCTCGTCGAGGCCGCGTACCTGATGTAGTCAGAGAATGCACCAAGCGCCCGGGGAATGCTCGCCTCGCCTGCTTCCAAGGTTTGCTTGGGGGCCAGAGCACCCCCACTTATACCTGGCCCTGCCCCAGCCAGGGCTAAAAAAATTTCTCCTAACCACTTCAAAGCCCAACTAGCTAAACTTTATTCAAAGCCTTGGCAAAACCTTCAAGCTTAAAGTGGCAGGGTTGAGATAAGAGGGCCAATGAGACAAAGACACTTCCAGGGTTCTTTCATCGCTGGCTGTTTGGTAGATTTATAAATTACAGAAAAAATGGAAGGGAATAAATTGAAAGGGCGAGCTAATGAGGTCCACATGGTTTTGGTGGATGAGCTAAGCGTGCCACATTTGCGATTCAAAGGCAGCAGGCTGGCACGAGATAAAGAGCCGTTGGCCTTCTCTCTCTACCCGGCTTTTATTTCTCCTCCTCTGCCTTCAGATGAGCGATGGATTGAGTTTCAGGCAGCTGTAAACCCCGAAATGCATCTAATTTGTTCGCTCTTTTCTGTTTCTAATCTGCTCGTCTTATTTAATGCTGACTGTAAACCACAAGCAGGCCAGCCTATTAGAGACAGCAGCGGTTTGTAGGCCATTATGTACCTCTAATGGGGGGGGGTATTGGAGCAGGCTGGATTTCCTTTGTCCAGTATTTGGTCTCTGGCTATATGAGCAGGCCTTGTTCAACAGTCATCACAGTCCCTCAGTGAGGTATTAGAGGAAGATACACACTCCGTGCTGGGAGCTGCCAAGGGGAACGCTGGCCTGGAATGTAGAGCAAAGTTTAAAGATGTTACTCCACTGATAGCCAAGGTACCAGGATCAAGGCTGGTGAGTGCTTTGAAGGTTGAGTACACAGGCCTGATCCAGATCTTTAGCAGCCCTTAGTGAAACAAGGCCAAGAATTTAGATGGGCAGCACTCTGCACAGGCAAAACCTTTCAAATTAGTGGTGCACTTGCAACAATGCAGTCATAGATCCTAATAACTTCAAATGTCAGTCTTGTCATTAAGCCTGTAATGTCAAATAGTGCTCCTTGGTGCCAACAACCACTGTTGTTTATTCCCTTAACCACTCAGACATTATTTATCAGGCTGGATAAAGTGACTGTATAATTTCAAAGCTGTTATTTTTCTTTTATAAAGATTTCTCCTTTTAACATGTTTTCCTTTTGCTTTACCCTTCATTCACTCACTCATTATCAACACATCCTTGCATATGCACAAAGGCATACTCACAAACTGAGAACTACCCTCACCTGTAATTATCAGATGTCAGCCAGATTGTTACATAAACTCATTTTCCTGTAAATATATGCACACTTGAACCAATGTAATAGTCTTGTTTTATGTAGGTCCCAGCATAAGTATGTTCACTGATGCATTAAGGAAGTAGTTCTTCATAACTAGGGATGTCCGGAGACAATCCTAAGGATCAGTATCGGGACCAAACCCAGCATATCTGAATGGATCAGTATTGGCTAGAATACAGCCGCTCAAAATCGGATTCTTGCTTACTGTACTCTACTGTGTTTTGTAACCTCAGCGTCCTCATGTTGCAACGCGCTGCATGGAAATGTGATCGCACAGGTGACTGACTTTACTTCTGAGCCTTGCATAATGTCAGGTAAACTTTCAGTTATATATCAAAAATGTTAGCTTATAAACGTTAAGGTTTTGAATCAGGACCTTTAGAATTTGGATCAAGACTCTTCAGCTGTTATTCGAATGTGTCTGACACATTAGACTCATATAGGCAGATATCCAATGTTAAAAAGGACTCGGATTGGTTTTGGGGAGAAGAAAAAAACAGGATACATAACATCACCTTTTTCCAAATAAGGCCCCCCAATTCAAATCAGTGAGAAGAGCCCTTTGAAAGATAATACACAAACCTCTAGTGTTAAATAACCAAACCAGTTTCCAGGGCCTTTAAGTGTACACTATGTCTTGTTGCGCATGTATATTTAGATATTTTGATTTGTTAAAATATGCCAGTGCTGTTGCACCAAGAGTTTATACCTCATATGCCATCTTTTTTGTGAGTAAGGTGTTCTTATCGTGGTCAATCACTGAGTTTTACTGCTATGACACAGATGTATTTTCTTTTTTTTGAATTTTTGAAGATTATTTTTGACCAAATGAAATATTAACATTAACAAAGCCATGAGAATAACCAAAGACAATAAGTCTCTATTAACAAATATTACTCAGGGATTGGCATTATGAAAATTCTGCACCTAACTTTTTTCAACAGTAATTCTACTCAAGTGTCTTAAAGTTTTGTATTTAGGATTATGCTTAATATTCTCAAAGTGTTAACAAGTAAAATGCGTAAAACATTCGTCCTCCAGTCAGGTCAGTTTATCTATTGGCTGTGGGCCAATAAGGAGCGACCTTTCATTGTTGTGACAATGAACAGTGCTACCGATTCTGATTCTTTGTGAGATTTAAAGCTGTAACACATCATTATGACGGGAAGCGGTGCTCAAGTGTACTCCCAGTTTACACAGCAAGACAGAAGTCAGCCAAAAGCCAGCTTGGAGAAATGTGCAGACGGTAAATGTGTATAAAAATGCGTTTATCATGCATGCACAATAACGTACTATAAACACAAATAAAGCAGATATGTCATTTTCTTGCTACTATATGTCTTGGCTATGAACCACCTTGCACATATTTTTTTCTCCTTAAGGTAGTCACCACTCTGCTGTAGGTTATTTTGATTAGTAATAAACTCGCCAAACTGTGTTTGTGTCTTGCAGGTTGCCTAATATGATCTGCTATCTGGAAAATAGGAGGCCTGCACTCACCAGACTGAAGTCCCACTGTGGTCCTGGGGTGAGAAAGGTAAAGGAGCTTCCTCTTCGCAGTGACCTAAACAACAATACCAGAGGGGAGGGTCACAATTACAACAGAACTACAACGCATCATAAGTTACAAAAACCAACATCGTGTGGCTGCCCAGCATGGCGTAGCACCTGAATGTCATTACAAAAAGATAGCCCCTTTAAAATCCACCACTGTTAAAGAGCATGACTCAGAACCAACCATGAGAATATTTAACAAACACCAGATCGATTTGCTACCACCAGTGGAGTCCACTCCGACCTAAAGTCCCAGCCAAAGAGTGAGTAAAGCTGATGCCTTAGTGAGTTCAAATCATTCATAAGCAGGGAAATGTGACTCAGGAAGCAGTAGTGTCCTGAGAAAACATTCACCTCCCATTACCTACCACAGCCTCAGCATGGTGGAGCCGCAGCACTGTCCTCCCAGTCAGAGAGGGAAGGAGAACATGATGACCCCCAGTCCACTTCCTCAAAGCCTCATTGCCCACGAAGCTGTCCTTACACCTAAGACCCCTGGCAGATTTGAAGGAGGGGTTTCCCCCCCCACCTTCCTTCCTCCCTCCCAAAGATTTGAACGTGGCCCAAATGTCTCTTTTTGTTGGGATGTTCTGGCAGGGGACATATTTGCCCTTTTTTGGGGCTCCACAGTGGGATTGTCCGAACTGAACACTCCTGCAAACCGGCCATTAATACTGGAAATCCTTTTCATGTCAAACTACTTATCTTAAACCTGTGTGATTGTAAGTATTACAAGATTAGGCTGGATAAGGCCACACTGAGGACAATTACACAACACATCGCGCTCAGTGAATGGATGGTTACACAGCAGAAAAACATCAAAGCAGCCCTTAAGATCTGAATTGTACCAACAATAAATTGGATCTTTATTGAAGCACCATTTCACAATGATGAAATATTTCCAACGAGAAGTGTGTCTCATGGTTCCCGTACAAGGCTAAGTAACTATGCAACTTATGAAACCAAACAGATAACAAATGTTATGTACTGACATGACACAGACTGCAGAAAGAGGGGACCGCAGTCTGGTAAATAGAAGTTATCGGTGTGGTTTTTATTGATATAAACAAAATTCAACCTTTTTATAAATGGACACCACTGGTGGGTAGGTTTTTTATGGCACAAGTTTAAAAAATTCCAAGTAAATGCAGATACCACAATTGCACTGAATTGAAAATGAACTAACAAGCAACATTAGTGCGTCACACCCAGCAGACAAAAAAACATGGTGAATCAAAACCACTTACACCGCTCAGCGTTCATTATCCAATCTGGGACTTACACATCATCATAAATGGTATCAGAACAGTTGATAATATTGAAGATGTATGTCTTGGGGCCTTAGATGGCGGGACCTAAAAAGGCATCAGCATCCGGGGAATGTTGAGCTGCCCAGAAACACTTGCTCTGTGTGTGTGTGTGTGTGTCTGGCAAGTGCTGCTTGTAAGGCCAAGTCATTCCAGTCATACTGCCGCCCTACTACTGTTGCTCCAGGTGGCATTTATCCAGTGACACAGCCAACTGTCCATCTACAGTCAGCTCTGCAGGCAGCTGCAGCACTCACTGCACCCATTCTCTCTGCTGATAACAGTGCTAAAACAATGGGGTTTTTCAAGCACAACCATATCTCTTTCTATTACTGTAAACTAAATATCTTTTGGTCATAGATTGTTAGTCAAATAAAACATGCATTGCATTTAAGTGAATTCACCTAAATTGAGATAATTAGTGATAATATTATTTTACTATAATGCAGTATTTCTACATCAGCAACATAGAACGTCATTGACCACGTCCACTATTTATAGTTTGGACAAGGTAAGGTAATCCAAAGTAATCCAAATCATATGATTGGCAGCACAGAACACAATCTGGTCTTCTAGTAGCTATTGGGGAAAAAAAACATGTTTTATAGGCAGTGGGGCATTTTATGGCTCAGTAACAGCAAAAGCAGTTTGTGTGGTACAAATACAACAGAACTGGGTGGCTGACATTAACTTTGAATATCCACTATGGATGAAGACAGAGAAATAAAATACACTAACCACTCTAAATGGCTTACAATGCTCATATATGATAACAAACCAGAAGTGTTTAATACTAGTGTAGCCTATTAAACTAAGACAGTAGAGAAGCGGCAATAAAATGAAAACCAACAAGGCTCAATGGGCTAAACCGAGCACCAACATGGACTAATTTACCCCCCAAAACGTCCCTGCTCAGGAAATAGTACTTTCCAAAAATACAGGAACTTTGGTGTTGGGGCTTGCACAGCCTGAACATATACCAGTGATTGACATATGTTCAAATTCACCAGTCACTCAAAAGTAAATCATTATTTTGTCGGAAATCTAGCTTAAATCTAGTTCCTCAGTTCTTTGGGTGGAAAAATCGCTTAGGTTAGGTTTAGAGTTTGGGACCACCCATGTTGGAAATGCATGCACTGATGCAACTGTAAGGTGATTTGGATAAACAGCATGTGTTGAGGAATAACAACAATAGCTAAAGAGAAAGAAAAGGAGAAGCTCCCTGGGTGTCCTGGAGGCAACTCAGGGGCCAGAGGTCACTGCAGGTGTTGCTCAGACTTAACTGTCAAATTGCTAAATTAACCTGACCCAAATTTGTCCTGTTGTAGTGGCCTCAACCCCCCATTTGGCACCTCAAAGTGGCAATCTTTAGAGATGACAGATCTACCCCACAGACTCAGATTCAAATGGAATAGTCAGCTGTCCCAAGTTTGAAATGCTGAACAAACAGATCTAAGTGGTCTGTATCTCTTATCATACACGTCATTACAGTCATAACACTCTTAACAGTTCTGTGACTACATCAGGAGGTACCCACTCATTTATGTAAAAACTTTAAGGAGTTTCCAACCAGTTAACTTCTCCATCTGGGGTGACACACGCCTTATTACAAAACTTTGCATACACACTGTAACAGCCCTGTGGTTGGATTCTCCTTAATACTGGTCATTTGCAGTTTTGATGACCTACAAAGGAACTGACATTCACTCTGCTGTTGCACACCCCCAGTTTCCCTGGAGACAACCCTCAAATGAATAACTGAACTAAAATATTAAAGTCTATGTTTTACTAAGCAGTGCACGGAGCGGTCATGGGAAAAATGTGGAAGCGGTAGTTAGCTTCAGTGCGCTTTGGATTTGACAGTTATGACAAATATCTCTGTTGCAAAGAAACATCAGGGTGTGTTTGTGCTTCTGAAATGCACTGACTAAAATCGGTGTGGAATGATGCTCAAGAAAGACGTCATCTACGATAACATGCATTTGAAAGGGAATATTACAGAGATTCTTGTGTTTCTTAAATACATTTTATAATAGCACTGAGAATGTCCATTATGATGAACTTAAGGGGTGTCCGTGTTTCAGTTTTCATGTCTTCCAGTCACACGCCCACTCAAGTGTCCTTGAGCAAGGCTCAACATGTACAGTCTAGTGCAGCGTTTAGTCAATTCATCTGTAAGTCAATCTACAGAAAATAATTAGTGAATATTTTGATAACTGATTATTTACTGTTTTTCCTTATTTTCTTTAACATCTATGTAGTACATTCAGCACTTGTCTCTGCTGGACATATTATGTGATGGTGACCCAGATTATCTCAAACTGTGTTTGACTTTTCTTGTACTGCAATTTCTTATTACTTATTGGCTGACATATTCACCAATATCGATATCAAAGGATATGCAATTTTATCAGCTGGTACGTCGGCCTGGCTAATTTATTAGTCTAGCGTTAATGTCTTCACTGTTTGTGTAAAGCATTGTCTACGAACCTGAACATGTATTTGGTAAGAAGCAATGAATGAGCCAAGAAGTCTATTTTCATCTGTATTATTGTGAAAAGTATCAAACTATAAGGGAATGGGCATTTCATTGGTATAATGATCAGAATTATTACTCAAGTTCATCTTTGTCGTAGTGTGAAATGATATGGGTGGACTAAACACTATAACAATACTAAGCACAAGCATTATGTTTAAGTATTGTAGTCATCATTAACTAAACACATATACCTGGTAAATGGATATCAACCACTTAGCGCATTTTAGTTTAATTTCAGAGACGCAGGGTTGTGTGGTAACAGCAAGGCAGAGGCTTCGGTGGAATGAGCAGAGCGTACAGAGCTGTAGACAGTCATTGTGATTCATAGCATGTTGCTGAAAAATAGCATGCATTGGCCCAGGAGCCAGGCAGGGCCGAGTGCACTTACCGACAATCGTTACATCATCAGGAGCCCAGCCAAGGAACAGCCAATTCCCCACACTGGTGTACAAAGCCATGCTGGGAATTTCACAATCAGAATCAGAAATACTTTATTAATCCCAGAAGGGAAATTACTTTTTGATACAGTTACAATGCTCAATAAAGTTATTGAAAAAAGAATAATAAACAGTAGAAAATAGAGGGTGTAAAGGTGTAGAGGGAGGGTCCGAATATGTTTGGACCAGGGGCCGGAGCTGCTCCAGGACGAGTCTTTCCAGGGCCTTCATGATGTGGGAGGT
>JAVQJL010018171.1:0-42897 GCA_036024295.1 Nannoperca obscura | reverse complement strand
GTGTGTGTGTGTGTGTGTGTGTGTGTGTGTGTGTGTGTGTGTGTGTGTGTGTGTGTGTGTGTGTGTGTGTGTGTGTGTGTGTGTGTGTGTGTGTGTGTGTGTGTGTGTGTACTGTGTGGGTAATAAACAGTCCACAGCAGGGGCAAAACATGTATCTGTAGCTGACTCACCAAAGATGCATAAAGGTCAGTCTGCCATTATTAAGAAAGTAGAGACTCCATGTTTGTTAATATTTGGAGTTTCTTGATGATAAATAGTTTCAAGCTGGTTGTTGAAAATACTTGTGTACCTGATCAGTTGTGGTCTTTGTTCACTCTGGGTGAGGTTCAAACCTTCACAGCAGCATTTTTCTCATCAGTCTCACTTATTTAACCTTGTGATGTGGAACTCAAGGAGCAGGCTGATAACACATGCAGAGGGGCACGCATTTCATCTCTTACTACTCTTCTGGGATGTTTACGGTCCATCTCAGACACAGAGAGGCAGATTCTCAGGCCTCAAGATGAATTCCAGTTGTTGCCTCCCTTAGAGTTTTTATGGACTTTGCATGAAACAATGTTGACGTTGTAACTGTGATGGAAATCAGGAAGCTTGTTAACTCGTGAGTGAAGAAGTTTCAGGAGACCTGGATGTCTCATGTTAAAGCCACCCAGTTCTGAAGGTTACTCCTGGCGAGGAGTATTTAACCCTGTGTTAGACGAGGGAGTTTCACTACAAGTCCAGATGAGGTTATTCCTCACGCAGCAAAACACGTGTAAAGATTCTGCTGGGTTTTGGAGTACCTACGTTAATGAAAGTCATGTTGTATGTTCCTCTATGTGGTATTTAGGGCATATCTCAGAAACAAAGAGGAGGCAGTACGTCAGTGTGGAGTCTATCTCCAGTGACCTTGGAGCCAGCTTTATCAGGGCAGCTGCATCCTGACCAGTTATCCTTGGAGACAGCGAGCTGAACTATTGCTCTGAAAGAGACAGTATATGACCCAATGATTTTAGGTTTAAAAATGACCCGAATGTGACCTGAGGAACCCCTGTGTCCAACTACCTTTAACCTAAAGAAGGAGAATTCATTCACGGTGAGAAAGAATGAAGAATGGACATGTTCTTCCAGCTCTCCTCTTACTTCACAACCTCAGAGGACTCCAAGTCTGACAGGGAAGGACATTAATCTGTTGGGATGTATCATCACATAGATCAAATTTGTAAAAAGAACTCCCGAGTAAAATCCTAATTAGTAAACCTAATTTGAGGGATGTTTCATATGCATCTTCATTTATTATTGATTCATTTACACGTATTAGTTTCAAGTATATTCATTTATTTCTTTGCAGAAAAGATTCTTAGATCATAGATGCTGACCTTTTGTTTGAAGAATGCCATGTGTGGTTTTACTAATTCTCGGCTGTAAGAGTTACATTAATTGACATTTTTGAGTCTTGAGTTGAATTTTACAGCGTCTTCTTTAACCACTTGTTTCTCAGAGAGAAACTCTTTGGTCGTATGGAGAAAGATGTTTTTGTTATGTTGATCTCAAGATTCTATTTTACACAGTAAGAATAGTTTTTTAGCTTTAATTGGCATCTGATTGATTTCATTGTGTGACATTCTTGAGCATTGACTGTTTAATTATTGGTTGATGTATGGCTTTAACTGACGTGTTTATTTGATCCATTAGGTATTTATGATTGATTAATGTAATCGTGTTCCTGATTTGTTCCTAAGATAGTAGGGTGATGGAAGTTAGTGTTAACCTCATGATCAAAAAGGGATCTGTGAAGGAATGTTCCTCCTTTAGGTTAAAGGTCATAGGACACAAGGCTTCGGGTTCCCAGGGTCACATTTGAGTCATTTGCTTCAGGTAATACACTGTCTCTTTCTGAGGAGGGATAACTGGTCATTAACCATGACTTTTCTTTTGTTGTCTTTCAGAGTGAAACTTCAGCTGTGGTGTTGCCTTGAGTGATTATAAGCTTCATGAAACTACAGAGAGAGTGAAGTGTTCTAACTGCTCAACGTGGGAGGTTTTACTGTGACTATAGAGAGTCACTTTACGTTCTTTTGTCAGGTTAGCTTTAACCATAACCATTTAGGAACAGAGGAGTATACTGTAACACTACTCGGGCCTCTAAGGTAACCTGATCTGATAATTAAAGCCTCTTGAACCTCCTCCCTCAGCCAGGAAGGTAAAGTTTCAGGGAAGACATGGATCCCTCTACCCGGGTGCTAGGGCTGGATGCTCAGGGGAACATGGTTTTCACTGTGGTAAAACCAGTTATGGGTATCTTTCAGGTGTCTTCAGAGCAAACGGGTACTGTTGCACAAGAAGGGTTGGGGCTGCAGGGTTTATCTGAAAACACATTAATCCTCCCCCAAGCGCAAGGCCAGATTCCACTAGACCAGAACCAGGTGGAAATGCACACCATGCAGCCTCATATGCAGCCCCAGATGCAGGTTTCTGCCTCATCCCATACTGAGGATGTGTCCCAGAATCAGGAGCCGCCAGCAAACTCGAGTACAAATTCAGAGTCCCCCACCCAGATGCCTTTTGCAGAGGTGTCGTCACTCCTGGACCCCAACATGAAAGGATCTAAAGCTCGTAAGTGTCCAGTTGTTTGAAGATTACACCTTCTGAGTGGTTATCGAGCGTAAGCTTTGGGGTTACTGTTCCAATTTGGTTCCAGTTCCAAGTTGGTAAAATACCAGACTTGAATCTTTTACATCTTCTCTTTTTTATAACCAAAGAGCAATGTACAAAACATTCAGATAATCTTGAGTTCTTAGATTTCAAGTTGTTTAAAACTTTTGTCTTTTTAAAATTGTTGAAAGTTAAACCCTAATAAATACAACGAGTGATTCAGATTTGAGAAGCAAATTTGATATTTAGATTTGATAAAGTGCTGTTGAATCCCAACACCGCTGTGCTGGCTCACCTCTTCCTGTTTTGCTCTCGTTTAAAGGGAAGTATCTTATCTCGTATGATGAAATTAAACGGCGCCTGCAAGTCCCGGAGAAGATGTCCCTGCGCTCCTTGGCAGCCTACACTCGGGTCAGCAGGGGTCCGGCCAGCAAGAAAACTCTACTGGAGTCGCTCAATGTCCTCGGCCTCACGCCAAGCACAACTACCTCTGTATCCTCGTCTTTCTCCAAACTCACTGAAGGTGACAGAGTGTTGAGGAATGTTTGAGTTTGATAACATGGAGAAGAGCACAAGAGACTAATGTGTGTTTTCATTTGTGTTTAGGAGACACCGGGGCTTTGTGTGACGATATGAAGGACTTTGCCCATGACTACATCGACTACAGCAACATCGCTAAACAGCTCATCCCAGAGATGAATACAGTTCAACACTGGTCCAAAATTATTGAAACTAAGTACGCACGTATGTCCTTGTTGTAACATTGTAACATGGCCTTCAAGCCTGTTTTTGGGGGATAAACAGTAATATACTCTTTCTTTTTCTCTCAGGAACCACCTTGAGGACATGAGAAAATGTTTCAGGGACCCTGTCAATAGCAGTGCGTTTGACAATGTCACTCATGGCCTGGGTCTGGGAATGTTGGATGTTGCACTGGACATGGTCGTTATGGTAATTGAACAGCAGATTCGGATCCTGTCTGGCGCAGCAGCATCAGACCCAGCTGAGCCTGGGCCGCCAATGCGGCGCATCCGCAGGCGCCACCGCAAAACCCGCCCGACTGACAACGAGAAGTCTCTAAAGGGGCCTGGAGGGGTCAATGAGCAAGGGAAGGTTATTTCAAAAGGCAAGGGGCGAGGCAGAGCCAGGAAGAAGATAAGGCCAGAACCTGAAGCTGCTGGTCCTGTGGAGACCCACCCGGAGCAGTGCAAGCCAGATGATGTGGAGAGTAATGTCCTCACCCTGGTTTCTGTAGGATATGAGACTGTTTCTAGTGGTCTCAATGCAGCCGGAACTGTTTGACCCCCGGTCACATGACAGGGCTGAAGAACCAGTCCCATTCAAATGGATACTCAGCGATTGGACAGTCTCTGCACACGTTGAGCTGGGTTGATCTCCTGTGAAGTGGATTCCAGGTGTGAGCTCAGCATCAACGTATAATGTTATATCTTGAAGTTCGACATTATAGGAAATACACTTATTAGCCTTCTTGCTGCGAGTTAGTTGAGAAGCTTGATAGCACTCTTTACAGTAAAGATGTAGCAGCTGGGTATCTTAGCTTGGCATAAAGACTGGAAACAGCTAGCCTGGCTTGTATGGAGTTATGTGTAAGACTATACTTTGGCTGTGAAGCATTGAATTGTTGTTTTTATACTTTTAGTTTTGTACAGATTAAATAGATGAGATATAATGTGGTAAAATGTGGTATCTTCAGACAGAGCCAGGCTAGCTGTTTACCCTTGTTTCCAGTCTTTATGCTAAGCTAAGCTAACCGACTGCTGCTACGTATTTACCAGACAGAAATGCAAGAGGTATTGATCTTCTCGTCTAACTCTTGGCAAGAAATCAATTACGTTTCCCAAAATGTCAAATTATTCCTTTATGTGAATCCTCTGTTTCTTTAGTAGCAGGTTTTGTATGTGTGTAGTCTAACTTAATCCAACCTTCTTTTTTTTTTATACTATCAGTGAACAGACAAAAATCCCCACCGTTATACATGTAAATGTAACCATGTTGAACACTGAGAGCCTGTCCATGCACAGGTACAGCCCATAATGTAGAACAGGTATATTAGAGGTCTGGATTATATTTTTTGCTGGTGGCACAATGTCTCCTGTTTTCCTGTTGTATTTATTGTTTAGATTTCAACTTGAACGTCTGTTGTTCTGTACTAAATCTGTTTGTTTTTACTGGAACCTCAAGAGTTGAGTAAAATATAAAGATTTAATTTTCATAACTACTTTGATTCTGTTATTGTCTTGTGATAGATATCATACATGGAGCCAGCTGTACATTTGTTTATCACTGAGGCCAAAAAGAGAATGGCATTTCAGTGATTAACCATGTAGCATTTAATTACAGAGCAAAGAAATGTAAAGACATTTATTTGTAAAAAGTCCAGTTCCTAAGATGTTTTGGAAAGGGAGTCAGGGGTCGATCATTTTCAGTCATTTATTATGGTGATGATGTCGAAAGTGATCATTACATTATATAGATGCCCGGCTGACTAAAATTGCAATCCAACCTTGCTTTCGATATTTAACATTTTAGGAAAAATTCCATCTAATAATACATTTATTTACAAAAACAGATGCTCCCATGTCTGTGCTGTTGTTTTGGCTTGGAACTTCTAGAAGGTGAAAGGCACTGTGGGAGATTTTATGGCAGTAAGAATACACTCAGCAGAGTCAGCCAAGTGCTAATACCTTAACTGCACACAAACACACACACACACAAACACAGGGAGAGCAGCTTTAGTGAGGATTTGCTGTGTATTAACCCTGAGAGGGGACACAGCCAGCTGGAGTACGTAAGGAAGACAGACAGACGTGTGCAAAACAAAGACAAGTTTATTTTGCACAAAGTGAATTGTGCAACATGTGCAGCCGTGGGATTTAAGTGAGATGCAGTGTAGGTTGAAGTAGGTTTCTTCAAAGCAACAGCTAATGACTCCAAAGACTGGCACTAACAGACAGAAATTTGGCAAGAGAAAAGCAAAAGGAGAATAACCTTTTATTTTTTAAGTTCTGTGTATTTTGCATGAAGATGTCAACGTGAGAAAGCGTCACCACCAGCTGTCGGGAGACGGTAGGACCGAGCAGGATGGGACACCCTAATATACCACTCATGTACACTTACACACGTTCCCACAGGGATAAACGCAGATCCAGTCGACTGCAACCCTACACACCAAACGGTGAGCGGTGGTGAGTTTGAAGTGTAAATAGGTAGATGTATGGTCTTTATATTGGCTCTGCATTAATGTGGATGTGATACCTTTATTCATTAATAGAAGCTGCATGCTTTGTTTCAGTAGTGCTCAGGCTTCACGTTCATACACCTGCGGCTGCAACCAGGCTTACTGTCAAATACTGTTGACCACTGAGCAGCTTAATTAGACAAGTTAAGGGTTGACTGTCTTCCTTGAAAGTACCTCAGTAGTAGCTTTTGATGTGGGGGGTGGGGATTATATGAACACAGATTTTCACATTCATTCATTCATTCAAAATTGTGATCTTTCAGTCATGAATTCTCAAAAGGCCATACCAAATCCTCAAATCCATCCTAGATAGTTTTCGATGCATTAATGTAGACCAGACAGCAATTTTTTCCTATGCCTTTCATATCAAATGGAAGTGACTGGAAACCAATTGCTGCCAGGAAGTGCAAAAATATATACACTGAAATGTGTTAAACATAGCAGTACAGTATTCAAAACGATTATATATGATGTGAACTATACATGATCTGTAGGGGGCCAAAACATGCTAAATAACTGCTATAGTAATATGTGTCTTTGGTTAGTAGTGTTTGCTGGGATTACAGTGATCACTACACCTAATCACTTTGTGTCACTGGCCTTTCTATAAGTTAAAGTCAAAAGAACTGGGTTTGGCAAGTACATTTTTGCACAGATCAGCTGGGAAAATCTGACCTGGAAAGTGCTATTGACTGTTGAAGTGTCTTTTACCAAGGCGCTTGACATTAAGCTGGTCAGGTCAGCAGTATGAAATAGTTTTGGGCAGCAGCTCACAGGCAGATGTCTGCGGTATGTAGCCCTCCATTCCCCCCAGACTGGTGCTGTAACTCAGCTTTTAAAGTGTTTTAAATAATTTCCACTAGAACTGGAAGTGCCAGGGTCAAATATAGTATGATTATATTTGGATCACTACACTCGACGGTCAGTGAACCGGATACCCTATTGGTATTGCACTATCCTTAGTTAGTGTAGATTTACATTTATAATTTTGAGTGAAATGTCTCCACAACTATTGGATGGATTGCCATAAAACTTGGTACATGTTCCCCCCATGGGATGAACTGGTGATCCCACTTAATTTGTCCAATACTTTGCTTTATGACCAAATACCTGTTTTATACTGTTTTGTACTTAGCTTAGTGCTAGTAAGCAAATGTTAGCATGCTAACACACTGAACTAAGATGGTGAAAAATTATCAACATTATACCTGCTGAACATCAGCGTGTTAACATAATGTGTTAGCATTTAGCTTCACAGAACCGCTCGCGTGGCTGGAGATTGTAGCCTCGTTCAAAGAATCACAAAGACCAAAACATACACCGAAGAAAAGCTCTGGTCATTGGGTCTAAACCAAAAAGAGCAGAGGCTGACATCAAGTACGATATGTAGGAATAAAGTGTATTTTTGTACACTTGGTTATATTAATTGCAGGGTTCTTTACTCCTGGTAAAAATGCTCTGCTCTTGTTCTAATGGAGACTCCCAGTATTTTCTCATTTGCATGTTTTCATGCCACTAGTTTTTCTGTCACGCAGCTACAAAGATGTTCATATTTCTTACACTCCCACTCAGCATCCAGACCTGCTGGTCTTTTAATTGTGCCCCCTTTTATACCTCTTTATACGTCTCAATTTTCCCACATCTCCCCACAGACAACCTGAACAATGCATTAGGTGCTATCAGAGTCCTTGGTTTGGAACTGATTGAGGATGAACTTAAACCACACCTGAACACAGTGCTGACCAACATTAAAGAGAGGAGTGAGTTCATTTACACTCTTTTACCCTGTGATAGCTCATTTGTAATTGGAATATATATTGTGTCTATGTGCTCCTGCAAGCCTCAGATATGACAGCATCTTAAATAGATCACAACTTCTTATAAGCTTCATGGCATAATGTATAATGTAAAAATTTTATTTTCAAGGTTATTTTTTTGTGTGTCATAGTATATTTTTCATTTGATGTGATTTGAATTGAAAAATACAGACACTTCCACTGCCACATGCCATTTACATATTTATGTGTATCCATGGTAGTATATCTAAAGACATGCCTCCCACTCCATGTCACAGCTATATCATAACAGCTCCCCATTCTGAATGATAAAACCACGGCGGTGAGGGATGGGAGGCCGGGGGCTGAGAGGCTGTGAAGGGATCAGGTGTATGACGGTTGTAAGTCCTCGGTAGACGTTAAGCTGTATTTGTGTCTGCTAGCAAGAGAGCAGAAGAGGTAAAGAAGGGTCAGAGAGATTACATAGGAAGTAAGGCTGAAACGCACTAAAACATCCAATTCAGTACAATTCTGCTTAATGATTAAAGGAAAATATCATATCGATTATAAAACTACAACTGCTGCAACTTTCAAGCCAAAATGTTCTTTGGTGTTGGTCTTATAAAGTGATTGCAATATCTCGTGTTTATTGTGTATTTGTATGTTTTGTGTTTACATGTGTAATGCCACTTGTGTCCAGACAAAGGCGCTGCTGAGCAGGTAGTGATCAGTGGCATCCTGCCAATTCTGGCCATGTCTCTGAGGAGCAGAGGGCCTCTCACTCTGCTCACCGCAAAACTGGTGGCTGAACTCGCCAAGGAATGTAAGTTAATATTTAAGTTACTTAGTTCTCTACAGATATGTTGGTCTACAACTTATTCCTCATTAATTATTGAAGTGTGTGAGATCAGCGTGTCTCTGTTTGCTGCCCTTAAAGCCCTCTGGATCTCCTTTACTCTTTATTTTTATCAGTGTAGTTTTACGTCCATTCAGTGATTCTTTTCCGTTTCTTGCCAGCTGTGGTTCGTAAAGGTTTTGGTGATGCAGGTTTGGTTACGGCCCTGCTGTCTGTTCTGACCAGTAAAGACCAAGAACTGCTCCTTCACGCTGCAAGAGCCATCTCACGCATGTCTTATGACAGCTGTAAGTAAACGAATGAAAATATCTCCTGATGAGTTCTGGAAATGATGTGTTTTAATTGTAATGCATTTCTTGTAATTACACAAAACCATTACTTACAAGATTTGAAGCCTCTACGAAGTTTCGCTTTGCAGTGTTTGACATCAGGTTTTTCAGAGAAACAGAGAGAGGGCTAACCAGGGTAAATATGGTCTCTTAAGAAGGTTAAGTTTTCTTGCACAGATACATCTTGGGGCACATGAATGGCAGACAGATGAAGGAATCACATCCATCACCATTGTGAGACAGAGGCTGCTGTTCATCTTGCCTATGGTCTCATTAGTTTACTTCCTATTCAGATTCGGTGAGGTTTAGATGTTTTAAATGCTGCACATTGTAAACAACTATTTCTGTTCCTGTCTACTCTATGTCGCTCTGTCGCCTTCAGCTAAGCTGCAGGAACTGTTACTACGTCGAGGAGCAGTGCCTCGTCTTGTTGCCATCCTGCTCCGTTTTCCCGATAAGGAGGCCCTGGAGGATGTGTGCCTTCAGGCCCTCTGCAACCTCAGTGGCATGGGAGTGGCAGAGGAGGCTGGAATGGTCTGGGAGAGGGGTGCATCCGTGAGGCCAGGGGAGTGTGTTTTTCATGGCGTCTCCCCTCACACCTGTGGTTTTGCCTCCTCTGTGACTCTGGTGTGTGTGTCTCAGTGGGGACCAGGTCAGTACGCGGTCAACATCGAGGTTTTCCAGCGCTGCTCCTCCTCTTTCTGGAACCTTCACGGGAACAAACGGACTGTCCGTTGGTTCCCATTCTCCAGCTTGGGAAGCTGTTCAAATTTGTACAAGTTGATCAAGTTCTCTACGAGGAACGTTCCCCAAACCAAAAGTCTGAAGGCTCGCGTGTTCCACACTTTCCTCTGACAGCTTAAATACTGCAAACATGGTGGCTTAACCTAACTGGCAACCAAAACTCATCTGGACAATGTTTACAACCATAAACCTGGATATGCACACTTGGACATATTCAATCTGTGAATGCTTCCAGATGTCTCTCATCTACTGCAGTTGACTTTAATTTCTGTCTTCTTGTTGGCATTCCTTGGCTCACTTTGTAAGTTAAAAACCTTTTTGTTCCTAAAGTGGACTTTAACAACTGCCCACTAAAACACGGTCAGTCGCAGCTCATTCAGCTATTTTAGGATCATTTGCCACACAGTGCTGTTTGTTTTTTGTAGTAATTGTGAATTTTGATAAAGTTCTTTTCTACAGTGCAAGTGTATCATTTTTGATTATGGTTCACTCAGTTTTACCATTCATGACGTTTAATGTGGGTATGTGTCTATACAGCAGCAAGGTAACTGTTGTCAGGAGTAACCTTTTAAATCATTTGTGCACACAAACAACTAATTTGCACAAATGTGTAATAACTATGACATACTATCTTTGACGTTCTTTACATCAAAAATATAAATGCAACACTTTTGTTTTTGCTCCAATTTCACATGAGCTGAACTCAAAGAGCTAAAACTTTTTCTACGTACACAAAAGGTCTTTTTCTTTCAAATATTGTTTACAAAATTGTCCAAATTGGTGTTACCCAAACCAATTTTTTAAATTAACCCACTACTGCTTTTTGCATGAAGTCTTACCTTTTATTTTGTCTCACCGGCTTTGTGAGTGTTCATCTTTTCAGATATTCAGGATTCTCTGCACCATAACTCTTCTCTCAAACTCTAAGAGCCCTGTTTCAACATGATCCCGACGGCGAAAAGCTGCGTGATGCCTCCTGGAACCTCCTTGGTGCTGCACTGGGATCAGTAATGTCATTCAAATGGGTTTCAGGCTCCAGGGGAAATGACAATGTAAGTTGCGAGACCACAGGATTTCCAGCCAGGACAGTCACATCTAATTTACAAAATCTGACTGGCCTCTCCTAACAGGATGGCAGTAGTAGTGATTTAACAGAAAGCCCCACAACCTTAAGGGAAAAGTTCTGATCTGTGCAACAGCACAAACAACACAAACATCAGCTAATAAAAATGCAAACATGTCTAAATTGTCTGTCTTCTCTTCTTACACTCTGTGCCACGTGCAGCCTGGCTGAAGCAACTTGATTACTAGAGTTCAACACTAGATGGCATGCATGTGCTTTGTGGAAACATATTGTGAATATTAAAGAAATGGAAAGCCAGTTTGACTTTGTAGACGTGCCAACACACCTTGACAAGCTGCCTGACAGCACATCTCAGTGGATTTTCTCAGATATTTACATAGATTTATTTGGTTTGCTTACCCTTGCTGATATGAAAGTGATTTGTGATAGTGCCTAAGTTAATTGAGCACTTGCCCTTTGACTGTATATCTGTTAAATACAAATGCTAATACAAGGAGACACAAGTGTATCCCCCTCTCAGTTTTGCTTCCATTTCTCTTCCTCTAATTACCTCTCTTATTCGTTCCATTCAGCCCCAGGCGTCCAAACGCAGGGGCATGTCCTCTAATCAATTCTTACTTTATTACTCTGGGAGCCACTTAAATATTTGATGTGATAGAGATGAGGCTTTGAAATAATTTACAGGTAGACAAGAGGCTCACACACCGTTACTTGATTGTCCTCTGGTGGAAAATTGGTACACTGTTGTGCACTTGTTAAAGTGGAACAAAAACATATTTACATAAGAAAACAGCCTTATAGACAGTCTACCAACCATCAATATCCCCATTACATGAGATACATGATGCATTAGTGCCTGGTTAAATCAGACCAAAAAATGTTTTACATGGAAGTAACATTTGTGTGGGATGGCAATAAACTCCTAGGAGGAAAACACATTTGCTCTGGAGAGGCAAACTCATCTGAAGAAAAGAAGCATTACAGTGAATATTAAGAGATGTAAATGTCTGGTTTAGTTTCCCCTCTGTCATATAAACAATTCTGCACATTTGATACATTACATGAGTCCCAAGCATCTGATTTTCCAAAGAATTTTTACTCATTAATCTTTAAAAAATCTTTGAAATAAAAGGTAATTTAACAACACTTGCCGTTGCTTCAAAGGTATTCCCAAAAACCTCAAAGACTCTTCTAACTGTCGGGCTGAACAAATATTCTACATGTTAAATGATCAAAAAAGATTTGTAAACCATTTTCAGGCTTGACCTCTTTCTCCCATTCCAAACAACGATGGTGGTTGGACATTTCTCAATCACTTAAAAAATACAATTTGAATCAACGTTTTGGTTTTATATATTATATATATACATTTTATATATTGATGTTACTCTGTAATATTTTGTATTTTCTTACAATAAGGAAATACAGTCATAACTAGAGAAATGGGTTATGAATCTGTTTTATCCTGCAAAAGACAGAATATTATTGATCCAGATGAGCTAACTGGCTAAATTTGCTAGCAACTGTTGAGCTAGCTTAAGCGAGACAGAATGTGATGACGTGAGTAGGCGCTGACTGGTGACAACTCCACATTATGGAATCAAAAGTAATAAATAAAATATGTCTCATAAAGATGATGAAATAACATTTCATAATAATGTTAATGACTTTTAAATTGCTTCACAATTTATTGGTGCGTTTAAATATTTTACACATTACCTTATCATTATCTCATGATGTCTCTTGTTTATTTAATATTGAACACTTTGAGCTTCCGTATGGTACAGAATAACTGTGAAAGACTGATAAGTTCTGGAGAAAATATTATTTTTTTGCCTTAGTCTTTGCATAAACACATAATACGTCAGACACATGAAGTGTTTAATCAATTGCTCCAGTTCCACTCTGTAATAGCAGACACAGGAAGCCAGCATATATTACTTTTAATATAAAACTTATTAATAATGCATGATAAACTTTGCATCATATGCCCTCAAACCCAGATAACATGGCTGAAGACTGTTTTATTGCTTGTCTTTGCAAATGAGTCATTTAAACTTTAATCCTCTTGTTGTTTTCAGCAGAAACAACTCCATGTAATTGCATTAGGATTTCATGGCACTGGGATTCTAATTATTCCTTTCGTCATTTCTCTATTGTGGCCTTTGTTATTCTCAGCCTTTAGCATCCTTCACTGACAGACAAGAATGATCCACCGTGTTGACTCACAACACATTTGATATGGACACACAATCATAATATAGCAGCAAACGCAGCGATAATGTATATATACATCATTTCACACACAGACAGACAAACACAACATCTGCAGACACATATATGGACACAAACATGCATTAATTTCAGCGGATGGTGAATGCAATCACTTTGAAAAATCCTCAGGGGTTTGTTTCTTGTCTTTAAATATTGATTGTTGAGAGATAAGATGATGGACCCCTGATTGTCTGCCTCTCTGACAACACGACGGAATTCCCACTCATGGACCTCGGTGATGGGTCGATGGCAACTCTCATCAGTGGAGATTCAGAATTGACGTTGGCCAATCGATGCCTCTGTCAAGTGCAAGTGAGTTTTTGGACAGATCCACTTGACGGTATTGTGTATTCTTACTGGGGGCAGCGGTGGTCTCGACCTTGTGAGAACAGTTCAAACCTAAAGCCGGGGGAAAGAGGCATCAACAGCCTGTCTCATGGGCCCATTAAGCAAGGCCCTTAAAGAAGAAGGACATGGTCTTTCATGTCATCAACAAACCAACTGACACAAGTAGCGGGTAGATGGGCTGAAAGAAGCATTGTTCATTTTAATCAATTTGGAAGTGAAAAGCACTTTATTTGATCAAGGACCACACATTTGTGTAACACTGGTGAATAACATAACTTAATAAAAACATTAAAATAATGAGCAAATGTTCCTTTTTCATCCTCTGGCAGGGCCATGATAATGGTCCTCTTCTAAATCTTTTTTATCTTGTGCAGTTATCTTAACTGATGGTATTTGTTTCAATTACTTATGTTTTCTTGTTTTTTTCTTGTGTTTGGATTTTATTTACTTTTATTATTATTGTTTTATTGTAGAGCACTTTGTAATGTTTTTCTGAAAAGTGCTATATAAAAAATATTATTATAAAAAAGCAATGAGCGTAACTAAAGAAATTAAAGACATAATGTAGTTGTATGTTAGCCTGATAGCATCCCAGCATGACAGATATTACACCTGGCGGCTTGAGGAAATTGCTTCCTTTATTCAGCAAAAGATTCCAGCCCATGGTGGAAGGCATTAAATTGAATAAAAACAAAAAAGTCTTTCAGATGCTCTATAGTTATTCCAGTAGTTATTATTATGTGTAGTCATGAGTTATTATAGCCTCAACATTTTTTTGTTGCTTCCACTTTCCCTCAACCTTCCTCAGCAGATATTCAAGATATTGATATTGATTTCTGACTTGTGCACATTTGACAGAGAATGGTCAGGAATAATCAGCTGTCACAGGAGGCAGAGAGAACAACAGTGAGAGCTCCAGTTGTTCCAAGCAAGAACAGCAATAGTCATTCATGTAAAAAAAAAAAAAAAATCTTTTAGCTGCATTGCATTCTGGTCTATTAAGATGAAGCTTTGGCGAAAATGCAATAGAGCTTTTCTCTCACGTCTTGCCTTTATTACTTCATGGGTGAATTTCTGCTGTTTCCTCCTGTTCTCATTTTCCGTCCCTATTCACAATCCTGATGTCACCATGTTCTGCCTGCGTTCGTTGAGTCTTTCAGTCCTTGGATGATGTTCTTAGAATATCATGGCAATTATGTCATTCTGTCTTTCACTAGCAGGACGTCCAGGATGTCTGGGGAGAGTCAGCTGAGAGTTTCCATCCACCACCAGCGTCTAAACTCCAAGGGGATCCCGTCCTATCACCTATCTTCATATGGACCTGCGCTTAATGAAGATGTAACACATAGATAGAGTTTAATTGTCGAAGTTGCTCTCTGTTTCTAACCTGAATAAATATTGTTACACACTTTCAATTGATTGCTCCTTATTGACTCTTCGGTGGATTAGTGTAATGCCAGGTCAACTCACTACATTTCCTGAGTAGCACCAAAATTCACCCAAAGAGATGAAGCGCCTTGAAAAGGAAACACTTTTTGATTATTTTAGCTCTGTCACTCAAGGCTGGAGTCTGTGACTGTTTTGCTGTGTTTTTCCTGTAAATAATGCAATGTAAGACAGTCTAGCCGTGCCCTCATAAAGACTGTTACTCTAAAATGACAAACAGTAAAGGCTCAACAACAGCATGTTAGGATCCAATGAGACTTTACTCACTTTCTATTAGGAGACTTAGGAAGCAATGGGATGCTGCTCCCTGCTGACTGCTATTTGATTCTGAGGCACAGAGAAGTTGATATTTTTACCTGCATTGAAAATATCTCAATGTGATTTCACATTGTTTACTTACTAATAACACAATAGAAACAGCATGACCACGAGCTGATTGTTTTCAGTGAATTCTTCCTTTTATTCTCCATTTGACTCATGGAGCCAAAATTTCAATAAACACATTTATTAATGACCTGGGAAATGAACTTGAGCTCAACCTCTAGTAACGACAGCAGTGAACGCAGTCAAATGCAATTCCATCCAGTCTCAGCTGAATGCTGACACACCTGTAGTTGCCCCATCACAGTATGTGGTGTACCAGGTTATGACAAGCAGATGTTAAACTCAACACCAAACGCCAAAGAGCCCATCGCGTCCCAGACAGCTTATTTTTACCCGAGGATGTCAGAGCGCTCAATGGTCGGTTCAAACGCCGGCTCCTTCACTTCTATTTCTGTACAGCCATCACAAGCAAACGTGGCACAGATGTAGCTCTCTCCTGCTGCTCTGAGCGACAGAATAAGGCTAGTACTGGAACAGCAACAACAGCCACCACCAAACACCAAGGCTGTGCTGCTGTGTGTGTGTGTGTGTGTGTGTGTGTGTGTGTGTGACGTGCATTTAAATGTGTGTGTGTGTAGTGGCAGGTTAGTGCGAGCAGAGACCATCTGTCCTGCCCTATTACATCCATCACAGGAGGGCCTTTACACACACACACACACACACAACCTCATAGATGTTGTGGTTCATACACGGTGTCAGAAAGGACAGAGCACGACTAATTGTGGACTTTGTTTTCACGCACATCGTTTTTGTTTGATGACTGTTTCGAGAGATATTGCATCTCGACATTATCAGCGGGGGAAAGTGGGAACACGGTAAAGGGACGAAAGGAAGGGCAGAGCGGTGGCACACAGAGATAACACGGCAGATGGTTGATTGGAGATTATCACCGTGGGAGGAACCACCAGGAAGCCAATTAGGGGAGGGGACAGTGACGCGCAGATGGCGGAAGGGCCAATCAAAATACTTCATACTTGATTGTGTATTTCAGAGTTTTACAGTGTACATCGTGGATGGATGATTATAGTTTAAAATACATCCTCTCATCAATACAAAACAAGGACATTAAATTATGGAGTTGCAATGTCAAACAAAAATGTCTTCCCAGCCATACGATGTGTAAATAATTGATAAATTAGGTGTAATTTTGATCACACGTCCCATCTGAATGAGATGGCACGCACGGGTCTGCGTGTAAACATACAAGTTTGTGTGTGTTTTTAGTCCAAACCTGTGGAGGTGAGCAGCGAGTTCTGTGAGCTCCGAGCAGCTGACTTAATGAGCAGTTTTAAGAGCTGATTATGGCTGAGACCTCTGGGACGTTCTTTTAATCAGTGATAAAATGGCAGGA
Organism: Nannoperca obscura; assembly: GCA_036024295.1. Classification (NCBI taxonomy): domain Eukaryota; kingdom Metazoa; phylum Chordata; class Actinopteri; order Centrarchiformes; family Percichthyidae; genus Nannoperca; species Nannoperca obscura. The sequence continues at coordinate 26,413 of JAVQJL010018171.1, read as the reverse complement.
AAGAGAGTGTGTGTTTGTGTGTGGGAAAGATGGGGAGGGAGGCTGGTGGGAGAAAAAACAAGAAAAGAGACAGTTACAGACTGAGAGTGAAAGACAAAGATAGAGACAGAATGTAAGATGAGTCACGCACAAAGCAAACAGAAAAGAGGAAAAGACAGCAGCCGCAGCAGCTAGACAGAAATGAAAATAGAGTGCTGACTTACACAAAAAAAACATCAAAACGGTCCTCGAAATTTCCTCTCAACCTCCCGTTTTTTTCTTCATGTACAATTTTGTCTTTCATCTAATTTTTCTGCTTCCTACGCCTGTTTCAATAAAAGTCTCGACTCACAGTTTCCCTCAGCCTGTGGGTATACAGTACAGTATGTGTTGCTGTCATTCTGCTGAATAGTGATGACAGTGTTAGTAAGCGAGGCTATCACTTTGTTTCAAAATGACTACAGCTCCTCTAACACACTATACGTTGGACAGCTCCTTCTTCCTCTGGGGTCTGATCAAAAGTTCCATTAAAATATACTTTATATTTCTGTGCGCAGCCACAAAGAGTTCACACACATACAAGAACAAACAGCTGATGGCAAGATGCACACACCTGAGCTGAGGCACATCTGTTTCAAAACTTCTCTGGTACCTATGACTCACCAGTTTAGACCTCACGCTAGAGGCTCTTAAACACACCAAACAAACTCTCTGTGCTTAATTTGAACCGAGTTTTAAAAGCTTGGTTCTGATGCAGGCCAATTAGTTTCAATGTGGAGGAAACAAGAGTTGTCAGTGACTGTGTGAAAGGCAGAGGAAGAGGGTGAGAGAAGCAGTGAGAGGGAAGGGTTTATGCTAATATGTGTGTCAGTGTTGCTACTCGTGCTGTGTATGTAAGGCCTGACGAGTGAAAGCCACACGCGACCCCTGGAGAAGCACTTTGCCTGACACTGGGATGATTGACTGCACTGCTGCTAAGAATATGCAAATGTATTTAACTTTTTCATGGTGCAAGGTTCAAAGTTAGCTTGGAACAACTGGACACCTGGTTTTGGAAGAATGTTTAAAATGGGCAAAGAACATAAATTAAATTGGATTACATTTAGTAGAGATGAGAATGAATGTAAAATAAGTATTATGCAGCTACAGGTAAGACTTGTATGGTGACCTTCGCCCTTGAATAAACGTATGTAAATACTAAAGGCTACTTTTACATTATTATGTCCACAAAGAGAATCATACTGCTGTCAACCATTAAAACAAGACTAAGAGTCTGGAGCATGCTAGCAGCTCTGTGAGACTGTGAGACTGTACTTGGGCACAGCTAAATGCTTTTAGCATGCTAACATGCTGACAATAACAGTACTAATATGCTGATGCTGTACTGCAGCAGGAATTTACAACCATCTTAGTTTAGTGTGTTAGCATGTTAACATTTGCCGACTAGCACTAAACACAAAGAACCACTGAGGCTGATGGGCATATAGTTTCCCAAGTATTGGATCATAAACTAAATTGGACAAATTTACATTTTGACCTGATGGTGCTAGATGTAATATTATTGGACCACCAAAGAGGCTACGGTTTACCCTGAGGGGAACATGAATCTCTAGCAGATTTCATGGGAGTCCATCCAGTAGATATTTCACTCAAAACCGCACATGTCAACCTCACGGTGGCGCAGGAGGAAAAGTCATCCTCTAATCACCATGAATATATGTGCCAAATGTTATGGCATCCATGAATAATTGCCTTTAAAACAAATCCATGACAACAAATGACATATCAGTGACAAATAACAACAATGTTAAGGAGGAACCAATCTGTGTTCAAGCCTATAATCAAAAGGTATTATCATCCATCTTTTCCCTCCCAGTCAAAATGTGACTGGTTGAGGCTTGACTGATTGAGGCCAGTCTGAGTGCTGCTCTTCAACAACCCTCCCAAGCCTAATTAAGATACTCGGCTGATTACAGACTTGTTTGATTAGGCTGTTCATTATGTCTGTCCAGGGTGAGAGCTTTCACACCAGCTGCAGGGGATCTTTGATATTGCTGAACGACACCGGATGGATCCAAGCTTAATGGAGCTTAATGGAGCACATTTTCTCCCTTTGATATCTTTTGAAACACCATCAACAAGTATAGGTGCCTCCTGATGATCTGCAAGCAACACTTGAGCACATTTGAATTTGTTTTTCCTGCTGTCCCCACCTCCCATATCCCCCCAAGATCGAAAGACAAAGCTGCCAGGCTTCCCTTCTCGTCCTCCTCCTCTCCCCTTATTTCTTCTCGTCTCGCCTGATCTGTCAGCGAGTGTCTCCCAGCCATCACTCTGTCTGACAGACCGACTATCTCTGAGTCGTCAGTCACTCCACCGCCTCCCTGCAGCCATCATCTCCAGCCGGCAGGGACACCCCCTGCAACACAGCCGTCACACTGCAAATGAGGAGAGGCCCCCTGTCTCCTGAAACAGGGAAGCATGAGAAAAATATTTCTACTGATTAAGGAGCCTCTCTTCTCCCTTGGTCATTAGCATTGCTATCAGTGGTTGTAAAGTGAATATTAATAGCCAGGTCGAGGTTTGACCTTGAATTCACACTCTGGAATTATTATAATCAGACACATCTGAAGCATGACAATTGAAATGTTTGCTAAAAGTAAAAACGTAATAACAACATTTCTCAGGTTAAAGAGAACAGATGATAAAAACGTATTTTTCATGGCAGACTTTCTTTGCCTGATCTAAGAGACAAGAGTCAAACAAGATCATTTCAGTTCCAACACAGAATTGTCATAAATTAAGAAATACAACTGTGGACAAAGTGAATCTCAAAAAAGCCAAACCCTAGAAGAAGAAATTCTATTGGAAGAATCTGACTGACATAGATGAGTAATGTACAGACACATGTCAATGACTGGCTAAGACTGCCTGTGTCTTGCCTGTGGCTTTGTGGAAAATTAAATTTCCCATCAGCAATGACTTTTTCCTGATAGAATTAGAAATGAAAGGTTGGTGCCAACGTGACAGGAAAGGTCACGCTCTGTGATAATAGTTTGGAGTTCTGAGCAGTTTGCCTTCAAGGTGCAGAGGTAGGAAGGAGCTCATTTCAAGAGGTAATTTAAAACAGGCGACCAGAACACAGATGTTTATTCTAATATATAAATGTCACGCTGCATCTTGGAAAAAGCGTGCGACACGGGGTGCTATCCAGGTACTTACACCACCTCAAGATGTAGTATGAGGTTCATTTTAGGCACATTTTGAAAAGCTGTGAAATGCATTGTATTCTTGAAAACATTATCGTTTCTCCTCTCCAGCTGAGGCGGACTAGGGTACTATAGATCTGCAACTTGTGCTGTGGTGGAAGAAGTAATCAGGTCCCTCACTTAAAGGCGCCCTCTGGAGTTTTCTTGTTAACTTACAAAAATTTTTTTACATTGTCATCAAAATGCATTGTACATTTTACATCCATGTTTCTAAGCCTTTGTTGGTGCATAGCACTACTAGTGGTCAAAACGTGTAATATTTGCCTCTAAAATGTTGTAGGTCAGAAGAATAAAGAAGCATAGAGTGGAAATGCTCAAGTAAAGTACAAGTACCTCAAAATGACACTGACCTGCAGGACATCAGTGAATGTACTTAGTTACATTCCACCACCCTTTTATTACTTATAACTTTTTATATTGGAAAACCAAAACAGATGCAATCAGATTTCTTATCTCCGCATAAACATAAGTGTATAAATTGCATCTGGACTTTATCAAGACTCAAAATAGCAAATGTAAATTGAGACACAAGACGTGTTTCCATTCAATTGTCAAGTATTGCCATTTCCATACAGCTTTTCTAATGCGATCCTTCAAAATGCGCATAAAAATAAGTTCTTGGAAACACGACTATTGACGAGCCCTTGAGTCTTGTGGTAGTGCAGCAAAACAACATCCACTGCAAGGAAGGCAAAAATAAGTAGGGAGTCAATTCTCCATCAGTTGGCCTTATAATATGTTGCTAGAGAGGCCTACAAAGACAAGCAAGTGAGTTGACTGGATAATAACCAAGAGGTGAAGACCCAGTGATCACAAAATTAGACAATTAGACAAAACAATTAATCTTATTATTTCTGTAATCTCATTGTGGGTAATGCCTCATTTTTATGCCTCTTATCATACTGTAAGTATCAGCAACTAAATGACAATGAAGAAAAAGAGAAACATACAAATATATAAAAGGGCTGATAAAAACTATTTTTCTAATAAACAAAACCAGAGGAATAAATAAAAGAATACATAAATGAATAAAGCCAACATTTTCACATTTATTTGTTCATTCCTTTGTCTTTATATCGCCACATTTATTTATTTTTCTTTATATTTACCTTCTTTTTTTACTTATATATTATTTTATTTATTTCTCTTTATATTTCCAGATTTATTTTCTTATTCTTTTACATTTTTTTTATTTTACTGTACTCCTATGACTCCATAAAGGTTAGTAAAAGATTGTGGTCAGTTGCTGTATGTCCGTACAGTGAGCACGATGTCTCCCGCTTCAATTATTTAATTATTACTTTTTTCATGCAGTCACTTTGTTGTATAAATCAAGTTAACTACAAAATGTTAGTGAAGGGTGCTTTAATAATCGGCAATGTGTGTGGAGAGAGGAATGAGTAGCATACAGAGGTTGTGTGTGTGTATTCTGTGAATGGCAGGGTAATTCATTCTGTTGTGACAGTAATTCTGAGGGACTGTATTGATTGGTCCTGATGGAGGCTGAGATATCAAGCAGAAGGACACTTGTCTCTGTCCGTCTTTGGCACTCCCTCTCTGTCACTCTCACACACACACCGACATGCAGACACGTGTCTAGAGGCCACATCAGTGGATAGAAATAGAAAGTAATCACATAGTTAAGAGATTAGCCGACAATTTCAGTGTTCAGTCTATGAACCATTCTTTGCCTTGCCCTTGTAAAGTCCACCGGGCTTTAACGACTGAAAAGGGAATTCATTGGCAGCTCGCTCCATCACTGCCCTGCGGTAAACAGCCCCTCTTCATCCCATGGATGTGTTCCGCTGCAAATGTTGTCCATTTTATGTCAAAATGGCTAGTTTGAAAAGGTGTCTTAAAGGTTTCTTTTCTGACACTTGTCTGTACCTGACTGAATAAAGGGAATAAGCATGAGTGTGAATATGATGCTACATGATAAGCTGACCCTCTGTCGTGTCAGTGTGCACTGTCAGCACAACCTCAGTGACTGAGCATGACGTCTGAGCATGTGGCCGTCCAATAAAACTACAGTGCTCAGGTGTTGGGTGCGTTGTATCTCTGTTTGCACACGATGGTTCAGTCCTAACAGGTTCCACTCTTCTCATTATTCTGTAATGGCTCTTTAATTGGTCTTTTAATGGAGCTTTTTTTTTGAGGATCTAATTGGTGTTTTGCAGCGTAGCCAGCAGTCCCCTCCGCCTGCCAGCGAGAGCGGGGGTCCTTAGGGCGCTCTCAGGTGTCTGAGATGATTGCCTGCCTGCCTGTTTGCTCTCAATCTGTCAGTGCTGCGGCCATGCTGGCAAGAAAGGAAGTGAAATTGCAAGCAAACATTGTGCGTGTGTGTGCATGTGTGTGTGTCTGTGTGTGTGTGTGTGTGTGTGCTAGTGAAGCCGTCGGCATGGCGTGCCATCCTTCAGGCGGCACCGCGACAGGACCCATCTGCCAGCCAAAACAGAGGGACTGGTCGGAGCAACTCTGGCACAGACTGGCACAGACACAGCTCCCCTTACTTCTCCTCCTCCCTTTAATAAGCCTTCTCTTCTCTCAGTCATCCTCCTCTACTTTCGTCCAGTAATTACTCTCCTTTGCTACCCATATCCCCCCTCGGCTGTTCATCTTCACTCTCGATGCTCATTTCCATCCTCCCTCTTTGAGAGCAGTGACTTATCTGGCTCTCCTCTGAAGCCTCTCCTCCTCTCACTGCAAACAGATGAGCCTGTCTACTCCGTGTTTAAAATAAAAATATATATATATACAAAGCACTTAACTGAAATCTATTTTTGACTCATAAAATGATCCAAGTTATATTTTCTATTTGCATCTAATCCCTGTTTATATTCATCAGATACTCCCTTTATCCCTCCCACTCCCTCTCTGGAACAGGTGGGTGGATTAACACAGTATTCCTATTGATGTATCTCACTAAAAAGGCAGACTGCAGTGGGTATTTGTCCAAACCCATTAGTGTAATATTATACCAGCTGACTTAAACTCTCTTCACTGTATCCTCTACCACTGCAGGGGATGCTGGTTTGACCCCCAGAGTACAAATTAGGAAGTGTCAAGGGTCTAAGGTCATACAGGTGGGTGACACCAGAGTTGGAAATAAGCTCTCTGAAAAGGGACTTGCAGCCAAAGTCTAAAAAATTGGTATGTGTGTGTGTGTGTGTGTTTGCTGGCATGTCTGGCCCCAGACCGGCTAATTGGGAAGTGATTATCAGCCCGTCACTGTTAGAGTGTGACTGACAGACTCTCTCATCAGGTAGCAACGACACACACACAAACAGGTAGAACAGCAAACACATGCAAGTGTTTGTCCATGAATTCTCACAGAGCTGATTAGAACAGATATAACACAAACAGATAAAGAAATGTACATAAAGAACACAAATACAAGGCTATGCACAAATTTTTTCGAGGGCATACACACGCAAACACACATTATTCCGCTAACTCTGAACCTGCTCTTTCCGTGTGCAGCCATGCAGAAAGTAAATGTTTTTCCATGAGCTTAGTTTATTGAGGGTGAGCAGGTTCAACCTTTACAGAACATGGTGACATCAGCTGCGATGGCCAACATACACGTGATAGACAAACCACGATGCTTTTAGGAGGACTGTCCACCCGGTAACACACCGGGAAGTTTTCACCGACTTCATTTAGCTGCTGTGACGTTACCAACGTGCCACAAACAATGTCAGGTCTGGTTTGGGAAAGCGATGGGTCTGTCCGGCATTTAGCAAGCTGCTATAGGGTTAATGTTGTTTGTGTCTCCATGCCTCAAAACAACACATTTATAGATACAGTTCTAATATACGTATACCTGGATCTAGACAATGGAACTGTAAAATGAAAGCTGCTATAAGGGGTTACTAGTAATAACGAAGCCCCATAGAATTATTACTAGTCTGCAGGTCCCCACAACTTTGTCTTGGTTCACTCTGACCACTCTCATCATTACATTTTCTGGCACAGCAGAAAGCTGTATTCATTGGAAAAGCTTGGAAAAATCTACTGTATGTAACCTGCCCAGCATTAAACATCAAATAGCTGTGAATTTAGCAGCTAAAGAGCCATATATTTCTCTCAGGAGTTGATGGAGAGCAGAGAGTGAAGGAGGGTAAATATTGGACTTACATTTAGCAAGCGGTCAGAAACAGGACTCCAAATGTATGCTGATGTTGCTCTGTTACTGCTGTGTCAGTAGGCAACTGTTTGTCATATCAACTTCAAAATGAATTATATGTTAGTGTGACGTTTACAGCTTGTTTCCGCTGCCCATGATCATGGCCAGGAAACAAGATCCTTTTGGTCATTTTAACAAGTGTATTCCAGTATTTACATTTATCTACCAACATGAATCTAGATTTAAAATTAAAAAAAAAACAAAAGTACCATACAATGTACTGTGTCTGGATCCGTTTTGATTGTAAATGTCAAGATTAAACAGTATTTATTACGTCATTGCATCTTTGAATGCAGTATTCTGTGTGGTATTCATATTGTAGTCACATCCCTTCATGTCCATGTTAAAAACTCAATGCATGCACACATACACACACTTACACACACAAACATATTCAGAGACTCAGGTCCAGCCACAGGTGATGAATGTACACGCTGTATGTATGAGTGTGAGGTGTCCTTCTAATGAAGGTTGACATGAAAAAGACGTCTGAGACGTGTGTGCAGGCCGCACAGACTGCAAATACAAATACTCTGAAACATGCATGGGTTTATGAGAGACGGATGACGGCACCTGTTAGCTAAAAGTTATTCATGTTGCATTTACTCAGAGAAAGTAAATAGCAACTCAGAGAGATTAATACTTATTCCATTACCTTTGGATTGAAATTGTACACTTGCTGAATGCCTCTGATTATATATTGGATTCAAGGATGCCTTGCTGTGTCTAGCACTGAGGGCACAGCTACTTCATTGAAGATTTGGGCATTAAGAATTCTGTAATTATCATTAGCGTCATTATGTCCCTTCCTTTCCACTCTTCCTCCCCTCACCACTCCTGCTCTTCCTCTTGGCAAAGTGTAATCATCTGAGTTATCAATCATGACGCGTTGCCTACGGCACAGAGCTGTAATACCTGCAATGTCGGAAATGATTCATTTCCACAGCTTGCTCATTATATCAACAAAGACACATTGCACTGGCTCAAACATTAATTCCCTGACGCAAAGTTGGGATTTTGATTTAATACAGAAGCAAACCGGAGTCTATAGTAAGCAATAACATGTTGTAGTGATTACTGCAACAAGTCAGAGTGGTTTGATAATACACATTAATACTCTGAGGTGCATAATGTTCTTTATTTTAAACACTGTGTACAAACTTTTTTTTGTTTTAATGAAGTATATTTAACAAAAATCACTTTCAGAATACCAATCCTGAAAGCTCACAGATAATTCTGTTTCCATTACACATTGAGTTTGCTTAGTGTCTGAACAAAACACAATATCCCTGTAGAAATCATAAAAAAACACTCAACTGATCAAAGAACTTCAGAATAACTTTTAAAGAGTTTTATGTGCTATAACATCAATAATAAAAACAAACATGGATATCTTAAAGAATAGAACTGAAAGCTGTTTTTAAAGATGCTAAACAAAACCACAGAGCTCCTCCGAGGCAGCTGCAAATCTCTAAAAACAGCCCATTATTAATGGCAAAGTGAGACCATATTCCTGTGTGCAGTCTTAAGCATATGTTGGTTGTAGAATATTCATGTACCAAACATATTATGCAAAAGTATCATGCCCTTAGGTGGTGGAGAAGCCATATGCAGAATGCTAGTGGGTATGTGGCATCGACACAGCAGCTGTTAGGCTATGATCCAGTTTACAGTAACACTTCTGATGTGATTGTTTGATGTCTGAGAGTTTGGCGAGGGGCTCCACGTACTGTGTAACTCTGCAAAATGAAACTGAAGGGGAGTTTGAAAGTTGTCCGACTGCACTGAGAGGTAAACGGCACTTTGAATATAACATGCAGTGATGGAAGAAGTATTAACGCCATGTACTTAAAGCAGTATTACTTGATTTGTATACAACATTGACATGTCACCACCTTATAAAGTTGTTCATCTATTATAATTGGACTTTTAATACTGATGTATTAACTTGGAGAAAGCAACTTATAAAGAGCTGTAGACTGCCGAAGTGGAGCTAATTTGAACCACTTCATATACTGTTAAGTAGTCTCACACGTTGTATGTCAAACATATGTTTTAAGAAAACCTTAATCTGCAAAGTCAGTGTAAACTATAGTTGTTGAATGAAGGCTGTGAAATTAAAAGAACACAATATTTCTCTCTGAAATGTAGTGAAGTAGTTTGAGTATCAGAAACACAAGTGAAATTCAAACAGTACATAGCTGTACAACTTAGGTACAGTACTTGAATAAATGTACTTTGATACTTTGCACAACTTTGTTACAACTGGTAACATGAATATAATATACATTTTGGGATGCTGAAGTTAAAGTCAATCACTAAACGAAACCGTTTCGGATTACTGTACAGAAGCACAGTGCACAGTGTGAGAACCATGTTTGTTGACAACAGGCTTTTCATTTTTATTATACAGTGCAAGTCAGTCTTTTGTCAGCCTCAGGCAAAACTGTCACGATTGATGTTGTAAAGCCTTGGTGATGGACAAAATGTTGCTATAATTGGACTAAAGGCTGTGTAGTAGTTCATCTCCTTCATCACAAAAACAGCTAAAAGAATCAGCCAGGGGTTTGTTTGTGGTAAGTCGCTGTGTACAAAACACTTCTGAAGGCTTCTTGCACATGACCTACTACCCTATTACCTTACTCTACTTAGCTCTGTCACTTTGATCAACGCCTCATCTTACGCTGTCAAACTCTGACCTTGGGTGTGTGTCCGATGAGGCTGCTCGTCTGATGGATGTTTGCCAGACGCCGGTATGGATGGAGGGCTGTGTAATGGAGGCAGCAGGGGTGTTGTAGTTACAGAGACAGAGACTTATTTCCTCCTCAGCTTTATAGTGAATTGACCGCCTGAGCTTGTATGTGTGAGAAAACGTGTATAAAGATGCCTCTTTTTGTCATCATTGTCATGCGTGGCCTATACAACAACAAGTGTCAAGGGAGGAGGAGGGAATTCTTCAACCATCGCCTTCTGTCACGCTTCACCCCCCAACCAACTATTCTTATGTTACTTTACTATAATTACATTGCCCTTCCTTTAACCGCCACTCTTCTGCTCTGGTTTCCACATTTTCTTACAGCATCATACCAGTCGTTTAGCATGTTGTAGCCAGATGACTACAAAACCCAAACAATCTAGCTTGCTGTTGACTACTTTACGAGGTTCACAGCAAGTTTTATGTTTTGAAATTCACATGGTCCGTTTATATAATTTCCATTTTTTATTATCTTCTTTTCAGCATCAAATCCAAACCCATCAAACTTTCTTCAACCTTGTTTCCAGCAGCAAAAGGCAGCAGTTTTCTGCAAACAACCTCTGATAAGCCCACTGTACACCACCGGCACCACACCGCAGACAGACCAAGTTACTGCGTGAATATAGTGAAGCATTTAACAACAAAGAGCCAGATGTTTTCATCTAAAAGGCCAGCAAGTATTACAACTTCAAATGAATGCTCATATTGCTTAGTGTCTCCTGGATGTGAAAATGGTCAGCTGTTTGCAAAAGAACTCACAAGATATGATATGATAGTGACTGTGTATCTCTAATCTTGTTTTGATATTCTTCGAATAAAAAAAATGGAATTATGTAGCCTTTAAAGTTTCAGAACTTCCATTAATTCAACAATAAGAAAGGGTTGTCAAAACAGCCCTTGTTTGCAGCTGCATTACCACAACATTGCCACAGAAAAAACTAAAATGAACTCCTTGTGAAGGTTGACTTCTAAAGCAGGTTTCAGGTCTCTGCAGCTTGAACTGAAACCACTGGCTGTCCAGAACATGAACATCAAGTAAATACAAGCTCTAATCATTGAGCTAAAATATGGTTTTTAACTTCCCCACTGGCTACTTCCACACCTTCATCCCCCTCTCCCCATCTCTCTCAGAGGTCTCATACAGTCACTCATCAGCCCTGTGGTGAACTCCAGGTTGGAGGTCATGTAGCAGGGCATGTGGGTGGACCAGGGGGTGCTGTTTCTGGAGGACCCCACCCCCCCACTCAACCCCTTTGGGTTCCCATCTGTCTGACAGTTGGGTCGACCAGTTCTGTCCCATAATCTGTGTGTGCAGAATGCAGAGCAGGAAGCAACATTGATTAAGATCACCCATGTGGATGCTTATGCATACTTGCATGCTGAGTGTGTATGTGAGACTTTGCTCTTGTGTTCAAATGCTCTGAACAACCTATAAAAAAACGAATACCATATACTATACTGTAAATTTGGTAGCAAAGGTAGAAGTAGAACTTTCCAGGAACTCCAGTTCTTTCTGTTGTTTCCTTGAGACCCCTCTTGTTTTCCTCTCATCTCTGTACTTGAAGTGCCTTCTTACAGCCTCAGGATAAGTGCAATTTTTTTCACTTTCCCCCTCTGGTTCTGTTTTTTTTAACACCAGGTACTAGCAAGGGACAAGGATGAAAATAGACTACAATGTCACTGTGAAAATTACAGGTCGCAAACAAAGCCGCCATGCCACCAAGTCCCTTTCACACTCGGAGCCCCTCCCTGAGAGCTTTTCAGCCTTCACTCTGGTCATCAGCTTTGAAAAATACCAGAATTTAAAAGTCAGACCAATGCACTTACAAATGACCGACTTCGTTGTGTTGGTATGAGGACTTCAAACTTATGCGAGTGGATACAAGTGTTGGTGGTTGTGAGTGTGTTTGTACATGGGAGGACGAACCAGGTCAGTGAGGCAATCATTTGTAGCTTTATTGATGCAGTTTGTCCTCCGGGACAAACAGCATTGCTCCCAAATGGTGTGTGTGTGTGTGTGTGTGTGTGTGTGTGTGTGTGTGTGTGTGTGCGTGTCCGTGTGTGTGTGTTTGTGTGTGGGCTATCATGTGTTCGCTCATCATCATTGGAGAATGGTGTTGTCTGATCTTGAAGTTGACATTTATTGCCTTATGGTGTCATGTATGAAAGGACAAAGAGGGGAGACAGAGATTTACTTCATCCCTGCCTGTGTGTCTATGTAGCTGTTCCTCTAGTGGGACAGAGGGGTCAGTGTATTGACAGACATCCATTTTGACCCCATTGCTTTTGGATCACACTCATTAGCCACTGCAGGATGCATTGTAAGTGGACGACACAAGATGGGAGGACAAAGTCAGAGAAAGTCTGAGTGGAGGACAAAAGTGGAGAGTGTGGGGGGGTGCAATAATGGGCAAGTTAAAAAGATCAACAGAAAGACCCAGATTCATGGCTCAAGGGATGTTGGTCAGTCAGTCCGTAAAATCTGGCACAGACATTCATGATTCCCAGAAGAATCCTACTGATTTTGGTGATCACCTAAATATTTGTCCAATACTTTGGCTTATAACCAAATCCATACAAAGTAATGACATCGCAGCTGTGGGCGGCTGTGGATCAGGAGGTTGGGTGAGATGTCCATTACTCCCAGGGTTGGGATCCCACTTGTTGAAATGTCCTTGGGCAAGAGAACCTTGATCCTGATGGAGGCCAGCACCTTACATGGCAGCTCTGAATGTATATGTAAATGGGTGAATGAGACCAATCTGTAAAGCACTTTGGGAACCGTTAAGATTGAAAGGTGGAGTCTATTTTCCATTGCCTTACCCTAAAATATTAACTTACTAAGTGAGAGCTTGAGAAAAATCCCACATATCCTATTTCAAAGGGTGCAGAGAATGTTTTTTAATCCTGAACATTTCTTTATGGCAGAACATGTAATAAGGTACAAACCTGACATCAAAGTACTCAGAAATCAAACTTCTAACATGGAATAAAGCATTTTTTTCAATTTTAAGTAAAGGATAACCTCATAACCTCCCTTTCAGTGTGGGTTATACTGTTTTGAAAGAGACACATTTTCCCTCTAATCCACTGGAGCAGCAGCCTTCTGCAAACTCTATGTGGGACCCACGGTAATGTTGGACATATCAGTGGACACTGGTCATCCCCATTCTCAAGTATTATTGTTTTTGTTTATTATGTTCATTTACAATGGGTACAACAATATTTTAGTAGGTTTATTTGTAAGCTCACACAGGCACTTTGGGCAGCTCAGGGGTCCTTTGGGTAAGACATTAGTGGGTATGTGTGTCATTCAGTGGACCTTGATAGCCAAATGCAGTATGCAGCTACGTTGCGCTGATGTGCTTGTGTTTCTTTTTTGTAGGTGAGCAAAAGTGGTGCAAAGATGTAGAAAAGTAGCGACAGATGTATAATGAACGTGTGAGAGTTATGGACTATTTGTAATGCAAATATAAGATTTGTATCAGAGTTCTGCAAGTTAAATGAAAGAGTGTGTCGTTTGAAACTTCACCTCGTTATTTGCTAATAACGATGTCAGTAGTGTAACCACCTGTAGCCTACTAGAAAATTGAGAGAGAATATCAGTGTGAATGTGTTTGCAGGATTATAGCGTTTTGTGTTTCATGAAAGTTTAAGAGTGAACGTGAATGTTTATTAAATGCGTCATTCAGTGGACCTAGATAGCCAAATGCAGTATGCAGCAACGTTACACGCACATGCTTGTGTTTCTATATTTGCAGAAAAGAATGAAAGGAATTTAATAAACTTATGCCCGCCTGGAATTCCCTGTGTTTTCCAAGTGTGCATCTACAGTGAGCTTCTTAATGAAAATGAAGACTAGGATTGCTTTCCTAATTTTCAGTAACCCTAATAACTTATATGCACGCTGTTAGAAATGAAGTTAGTGAAAGCATGGAAAAAGTCAAAATGACATTTGTGATTATTGGGTTTAAACATGTTAAATCACCAGTATGATGGTTTAAAACTTCCCCATCTGCTTCCATCAGTCATTGAGGTCATGTATCAGGACAGGTGGGGGGATTCTGTCTCTGGAAGACCACCCTTATGGGTTCCCATCTGTCTGACAATGGAATGTCAGACTGTGTCCCATCATTTGTAAACATAATCTGCAATCTGATCTGGCCCATAGCCCTCAAAAAGTCTGTGGCTTAATCTGTCCCATGATCTGCAGAAACTAAAACCCTACATATCCTACTGGTTACACACTTGTGATACAGGGTGAATATCACGTCACTCTGAAATTGGAGATATTAGACTTTAAACAAATCTGTTAGCACAATTTCCCTTCGACCCATTGGATTGTAATGTAGAGCAGAAATCCCTTCAAAGGCTACAGTGAGTTTATTCATGAAAGCATGTTGAGAAATAACTGAAATGATCTGAAAAGACAAAGAGAAACCCTGAGATGTAGAAAGAGATGATGGAGGTGGCAAACTGAAACTGTAATAAGACATTTCTTTTGCCTGATTAATGTGCCCAGTTAATTAGATTTACCTTACATAAAGGTTTTGTTTAACTCATTGTTTGCTCACCACTGGTATTAGAGATGCAGTGTTTAGGCTAAGGGGAAAAAAGGTTTTGTCATTAAAAAGTGGCAGTGTAAGAAGATGAACGTGTTTTGACTCCTAAGTAGGTTACATGTGTAGAATTCCGATGTGAATATAACATCTTTAAAAATGTTCTAAAGGCACACGTTTTGTTTGGAGAAAAGTGAGCACTACCACTATGAGGTGCCAATGTTGGAAATGTTCCCATTCTACTGGGCTTTGACCAGGCCCAAGTCACAAATTTAGGAAGTAACTGCTAATGTATGATTAGTTATTGATCTTAAATAACTTTGAATCAGGGATCATATCAAAAACTATAACTAGCAATTGTAAGTTACATGAGAACAGACTGCTAGATGTGAATTTGAACACTTTATAAATTAGTCATTTAAGATTAACTTTCAATCAGGTTCTAAAGGTCACATAATCAACAATTAATCATGCTTTCTATGAACATAAGTTATTCATTTTATCTCTTCTCAAGTAAAGTAGTGCATCATACCATGTTCTTACTGCAATATGACTTCATGATCACCATTACTTATCTTTTTTGTGTAGTAAAGTAAAACAACAAATGAGAAGTAGTGACAGAGTTTTAACTAGAGTTTTAAATATTGTTTCCAAACAGCACCAACCAGAAAGAATTCTCTAAAAACCATTTTGATCAGAATTTTGTGCGCCTTCTTGTAAAGTCGATGTCTTTAACATGACAATTGTTTAGAGGATAGCGAGTTGGTGAGAGAGCGAGTGCAGAGAAAGTTTGAGATAGATGGTGTTTTATTTAGAAGGCAGGGGAGACATTTCTCCTCATCTGTCGACTGCTGCACCTGTTCTGTGTTCACAGCAGCCAAACAGGACTGACACTCCATCGCCCCGCATAAAGCCACTGTGGGGAAGGACTAGAGAAAACGTACTGTGTTTGACTCTGTGTTTGTGTGTGTGTGTGTGTCCTCCAGTTCTGCCTTAGGACTGTGGTATGTTGGGTCACTTTGGGCTCAGTCAGTTTGTGTTTTAGAGGGAGGGATAACGCAGGTTAATGTTAAGCCAGGAATTTATGGACTATCGACCTGCATCAGAGGGTCACCTGAGTAAAGGCCTTTACACTCTGGGGACGTGACAAATAAATGACTTGAAAATACAAATTACTCGCCTGAGAATATTTTAGTAGTGCGCAGTACTCAGGTAAAGAGGTACACTGTATCTCCTGTACTTTAATAATATGACAAACCAAACCTGCTATGATACTGTTGCCTTGTTACCAACTCTACTACACCCAAAAATCAACTACAGCTCAAAAAAATATATTGGCATGCGGAAAAAAAACCTCTTGCACACAAGATATTTAATCTAAAAGGTAGATTGTAGATAGATTGGTAGATTTTCTGTGTTCAATAATGTTTCCAAGAAGCTAAACCCTTTGATTTTAACAATCTCATGGTCTCTCCTTTAGTGCCACTTAGTTGTTTTAGTCCCACTACAGGCAAGGGAACTCCAAGGGGCTGACACTTGGGTTTAGACTGTTGGGCTTGTTTAATCTTTTTTTATGCAGAGAGACTTGACATGCTTGCTGTTCGCCCCTTCTTCACATTTACACAGCGGTGTAAAGCCACACCTGGGAGCTGCCCTGTACCTCTACTGTTACTCAGCAGCCTCAGTGGTGATTGTGACTGCAGAGATCCCCTCCTATACCTCAGCTGGCGTGGGCATTACAACTGGTGATAGGCCCACTTGTCTCACCTCTAGGCAACAGTGACACTGTTGCACACACATTCGTGTTTGCGCATGTATGTAGAAACATTATTTTTGTTTGCATGGGTGTGATCAGGCTCAGACTTCTAATATTTGGCAGCATTGGGAATGTTTTGGCTGTGAGCAGCCTGAAGAAAGCAGACCTGCCAGAGATAAAAGCCAGGCAGCTGGCAACACACTGCTACATCTCAGCTGTCTCTGATTGCATGATGAATATGGTGTTATTTTTACCAATGTGTGTATGTGTGCAAACACAAAAAATGCTCAAGGAAAACTATTGATATCACTTGAATTGGTGAATTTATACATTTCAAAAATGTGTGTTCAATCAAATCATGTCACTTGTATTTCTATAACCCCTGATCACATACAGTACATTACCTACATACCTACTGTCACAGTGCTAACCCGTGCCCTAAAGAGTAGCTTGCACACTGGACAAACCCATTCTGGTTTCTGCAGTATATTAGTTATTCCATCCTGCCGGCACAATAGAGCTGTTGTCCTGGTTATGAACTCTATGGCTGAGCTTTGAAAGCACATATCGGTAAAATAGCATAATAAGCTGCTAACTTAAGTAATTTCTGGTCATTTCATTTTTAATGCAAATTCATTTTTAATGAAATGACCATTCACATTCTTTCAGTGGATTTGTGTAAATGCCATTGACTAAATGTATGTTGCATGAACTTCCATCCATATTACCTGTTAGTCATGGGTCCAAACTACTAAACAGGATGTGAGAGCTCCCAATGGGTTTAATACTAGAGGGAACTCAGACTGTAGTTTGTTGAGTGGAGGACAACAAAATTCATGGTTTCATGGTCTTTATGTACCCAAAACAACTTATATTATCTGTATTTTTACGTTTGAACTATTAGAATGATTCGAAACAATTTTAAGTGTTTGTGATTACGTTTAACTTTGGTTTGTCTGTAGGAGGAGCTTCCTGTTTAAAGGCAAGGGGCAGAAGCTCTTGGAGTGGAGTGAGTTCAGTTCTGGTGCAGACAAGCCCACAAAGCCATGGGCCCAGCTTAGTGTTTCTTTGTTTACTCAAATTCCTTATGTTCAAGTGTTTAGGCTTTATACACTATATATATATGTGTGTGTGTATGTGTGTGTGTGTGTGTGTGTGTGTGTGTGTGTATGCACTGACAAATCATCACTTTTTAATTCGATATGGCCAACAGGTTAGCAAACAGTTGTTTATTGACACATCCAGCAGTTACAGAGCAACATTATCGTTCCTTTGGACTCGTGTTTCTGTCCACCTGGTGAATGTACGTCCAGTATTCTCT
The DNA here is from genome assembly GCA_036024295.1 of Nannoperca obscura. Taxonomy (NCBI): domain Eukaryota; kingdom Metazoa; phylum Chordata; class Actinopteri; order Centrarchiformes; family Percichthyidae; genus Nannoperca; species Nannoperca obscura. The sequence goes on along the minus strand of JAVQJL010018171.1, from coordinate 8,588 downwards.
CTTTTAGCTCTGTTTTTGGTTTTTACAAACCTCTGGGGGAAATATCTGGCTCTTCAGCTGCTGCTCCATGATGTTCACCAGCTAGTTGATGACTGTGTGTGTCTGCTGTTTGGGGCTCCACAGGTAGTGTACAGTGGGTGTTTAGAGCTTTTCTCTGAAAACAGCTGCCTACTGTGCTGGGCCAACAGCTGAACAATGAGCTGTAAGTTGATATAAAGCTGAGGGGAGCTGCACATTCATATAATTCCGTCAATTTCCTTTCAACACTTTCTTTTGATACATTGTTATTATAAACATGCAAATTACAACCACTTTTAGAACAATGTCCGATTTATTGAGCTGCAATCTGTGAATGGTTTTACAGAGTGATTTGGACTGTGTAAATGAGTTAGTGTAAACAAGAGGGCTTTGAATGTTCCCACAGTACAGTTGCTAGATACTTGTGTTGTGTACTTTCTTGGTGTCTTCAGTAAGATACTAAGGCTTTGCTAGGTGGTTGATAAGGTGTTCTGAGAATTTGGAAGGGCCTGATTAAATGGTTGTCCGGTCGCTATAGTGTTTGGTGTTGCTTGGATGTTGCATGGTGGTTGCTTGTGTGATTTTGGATGGTTGCTTGTTTGGGTGTAGTGTATGAGTTGGTTGCTATGGTGATTCTTGGTATTTGCTATAGAGTCAGTAACAGTGAAACTGTGCTTTTGTCTATTTAAACACATTCAGACGATGTGTTTTTTAGAATATAGTAACTTTTTCATCACTCAGTCTCCAGTCCCACAGCTTAGTTTTTATCTCCCCCTCTGTTCCTCATTCTCTCTCACATCCACTTGCCAGCCTGTGATCGCCTTGTGATCTTGCTTAACTCCTGTTTCTACAAACACAGCTGCTGTCCCTGCAGTGCTGCTCTGTGGCAGCTCATCCACACATTACAAATGTGTTTGACCCTCTGTGGAGCATTAGACAACACCCTTCTTTGTATTTATGTTGCTTTATCGTCAACTCAAAAGCTTGAGCTCTGGTTTGCTCCTTGCTGGTTTGAGCCTGTTTTGAGAAAGTGGTATGTAAAGGTACAAGGCTCTGAATTTCTTTTATTGATTGTGGGTTATTCTTGAATCCATGAATGAATCCATGAAGCTTGACTGTATTTTGTGTGTCTGTGGTGTTATTCTTAAAGGGACAACATATTTGAAAAGATAGAAATACATAACTTTACTGTCTGATTCAACATGTATGTTATGTTCAACTATCTTTTATTTGCTTTCATTCCTTTCAAAATTGTGATTCCTTGATTTCCTTTTTTGTTTGCTTCCATTGTAAATTGTTTTTTCCAAATATAGTTCAGCAGACAAACAGAGTTTAAGAGTGTAGATATATTCATGGGTTTTACACTTAATTATAAATAGATTTTGGAGTATTAAAAGTTAATTTTTGTCTTTGTGTGAGTGAGTCAGGAAAGCCATAAAGCTGAACACCTGGTGAGAATTGAGTGAGTTGTTGGTAATTAAATGCAGTGAGGATGTTGGCAAATTCTAATACTAAAAATAAATCTGGCGATGGAGATGAGCGATAATTACTCTTCTATCTATAGAACTAGATTTGTGTGTTGACAGTTTCTTTATCACTACTAACACTAACAACACAATTACTTCTGCTACTGCAATAGTGATGCCAGCCTTAATACAACTGCTACAATAGCTCCTATTATTATAACAGCCAGTTAAGACTACACGGTAGTACACTGTAGACAGCCCTTTATGGCAACATCATTTCACAGCACCAACTGTTTAAAGTGCAGTTGCTAGTTCCACATTCAGTTCATGAAAATGTTCCTGACCTTTTCCTCTCCCTCGTGTCTCACTCTGTAATGAAAACTTTAATTCAATAAAATGGCCAAGGTCGATACTGCCCTCTCTGCACAGGGCTGCCCTGACCTGTCATATCCTCTCATACACCTGCACATGTAGCAGCAGCACTGTTACACACACACACACACACACACCGTCAACCAGTCATGAACTGGTCCCTCCTGACCTCTCACGTTCTTCACACACTCCACAGACAACACAAACACAACTGTTTGTAGTCTTGGTTGCAAGGTTAACTTGTCCTCCTGCTGATCAGTACTGTGTGGGGCACTATAAGGACTAACACATTTACTCTTACTCACTTTACTTTCTCTACTGTCCTTCATCTTTCTTTCTCTCTCTCATTTACACAAATGATGACATCATAGTTGCTTTCTGTATGCTACCTTTTTTTAAATAAGACTACAGACTTTACAGGCATGCTAACGGCTCTGTGAGGCTATAACTGGGCATAACAGTGCTTTGAAGCAAATGCTAACGGCAACATAAGCGGACATAGATGTGTGTACCAAATTTCATGGCAATACATCCAATAGTTGTCAAGATATTTGACTCAAAACCGCAAATATCAACCTCCTGGTGGCGCTAGAGGAAAAGTCAAGGGATTACCAAAGTCGGTGGGATTGATCTTCTTGGTATCATGGATATTAGTACCAAATGTCATGTCAAGCCATCCTTTTTTAGTTCATTGTTCCCACCCTGGTGAATGCAAGATGGGCGAAACGTTTGGTGAATAAAGCGTTATGCCCTGCAGGAGAGTTGTTTTTAATTTGAATGGACTTGCATTGAAGTTCAGACTGGTCGGCACCTTGCTGTGAGGGCATTTTTGGACAGTGAATGTCTCTACAAAATGTCATGGCAATCCATCAACCATTCTTATCCCTACATGCAGTGTAAAATCTCCTTTCCAGGTTTTCCATCCTTTCGCCTTTATCTCAAACTCCTGATATGTGTATAAATCAAACAAGTCAAACGATGTTTATTAAATTCAAATTAGTCAACAATTTATAAACCTGTCACAGAATTCTATTGAGAAATGATTTACTTCCTGCTGCTCTGTCACTTGTAATCATTACCAAAATTATTTGCAGAAACAATACAGATATTTTTACAGATACAGAGAAGATAAACTTGAAGGTGTTAACAAACAGGGTGGAAAATCAACACCACCTAAAAGCCAAATGCCAGTAAACCTTGGCTGTCGCTGGTACTACATCTGTTACCACAACACCAGGCATGTCTGCAGGTGCAATTCCCAGTCCAATACCCACTCTGGACAAATGACAATAAAGTTACTTTTTACATGTCATAACTTTGGAGTGAACTTGTTTAGAAACTGGTTATTTTAAGTGTTTTCGTGCTGATCATAGGGTTAAATATAGCAGGTTTTTAATAATTCTCACCACTTGGCTTTTTTTTCAAATTCTTTGCAGGCTTTCTGAAGAAATTATGATAACTGTAGCTTTAGTTATATAAAATTCTCAATTTTGCTCAGTATTCTAAAGTATAGGAGAATCAATTTTGCCAGTGTGTGCTTGTCAAACATTGTGTGCGCATATGTTCACATAAGGTTGGTTCAACGACACAGCCAGCCAGTTCCTCCTCCTCTTCGTTAACCTCTTGCTTTTCAGTCTCCCTCCCAGGCAAGCGAGAGAAAGATGACGAACAGAACAGGAGGAGAGAGATGGACGAGTGCTGTTGCCATTACTGCTCTGTTCATTTGAGCCCTTGAGGGGGAAAAACAGAAGTGTAATAGACCCCTGTACATTTCTGGACAGTTGAGAGGAGTCTGAGTACTATTAGTCTGGGTCTACCCAGAGGAAAGGAACATTATAGAAAAGCAGGAGGGACATTACAATTCACACACACTTCATGTACAGTAGATATATTCAAGCAGGTGTATGAATTTATAGTTTTCTTTTATTATAAATGAACAATTAAAATTAACAGCAGTGTGATCTAAATATCCTGCAGGTGAAAAAGTAATTGCCTTTTCTTACGTCTCTGATTTTGCATTCAGAGACAAGACACGATGAAAAGCTACTTGAGGAGCCGATTCAAGAGATACTGTCAAACCCTCTGATTGGTTTGACACGTGGCTCTTCAGGGGCCCACATACACCTCAGTGTTGGCGGAGCGTGCATCGCTTTTCATGAAAAAAGATACAGAAAGTACTTTATGTCAGTCAGTCAGCGGAAGAGACAGCGCTTTTAAAGGAGGAGGTGTCGGGGTCAAACAGCTTCAAATGGCTGATTATTTTTAGAGGCAATTATGCAGATATGTTTATCTCCATTTATAGTAAGAACATCTGTTGAATGGTTGACTTTCATGGCCTTGTCAAAGCATAAATAAATAAAAAAAACTCATATAAAGGCATGTTTTAAAGAGACCAAAGTGTAATCATCAGAAATAGTTCAAAATAGTCATTAGCCGTCATAAAATAAAGTTAATGTGGATACAATTTAGAACGTAGAAGATATTTGTTCTAATAATTTTATGATGGATGTGTGTAGGTAAAAAATTGTGTGTGTGTGTGTGTGTGTGTGTATGTATGTATGTGTGTGTCACAACAACTTAATACTGAGTTACTTTTGTCACTACTGATTAATATTAATAACTAGTTGCCTTTTGATCTTTTTCTAAAGTCATTGCAAATGACAATGTAAACAAGCTAGATTAGATTCACTGAGACAATGAAATGCAGTTTTGCATCTAAAGTGTATAAACCCTGCCTCCTCCATGTTAGTGAATATGATGTGCGCCAAAAAAGTCAAATACATTTTTCCCAAAGATGGTTTTTAAAGATGGTTTTTCAAAGATGGTAATTTTAAGTAGTTTTTATCAAAGTGTTTTTTCTTTCTTTCAGACTCTGGCTCCAAATAACATCACCAGCAAAAAAATGGCAGCTCATATATCTGAATATTCCAATTCCAGCCATATTGGACTTCATTTTAGCATCACCAGATCTCAATCATTATTTACAGGAATGGTGGCAAAAGCTACTAAAATTAAATTCCCTTTTAAACAAAATTTCTTTGGTTTCAGAAGGTAAAAAAATCATAAGCAACAGAATTGGAACAAAGATACATCAGCTGAAGGATTTATCACGAACACTTGTTCACACTTGTGAGTGTGTGTGTGACGAAACACACACACTCACTTTGGTTTAACATACTTTTAAGGCATTCACTTAAATTCCCTCTCTGGAGGTTTAACCTAACCCTAACCCCAATTACTAACCTTAACCGAACAATTAAGATAGAAAACACTTTACATCATGTTGAATGCAGCTGCAGTAAAAATCAAATAGGGACACCAATTTTGTCACCAATTAGACATGCAGTCCCCAGTCAACTGGTCAATATTACCCCAGAACCACACACACACACACACAAACCCACAGAGAGAGAGCAACAGAAATGTCCAGGTATATCATGAGAAACCTCTCATGGGCAGGGTTTAGTTTGACTTTCATTTTCTAGCTATTGCACAGTCCCATTTTTTGTTCCAGAGGTTGCAGGGCACAAGAGATGGGGAGGGATGTAGAGCGTGAAGCCATTTAAATCGGTTCGGAAGTCACACTGACAGTCTACAAACCTCACAGAGATATTTATTAACTCTCCTACTCCCATCTACACACACTGTCCCTGCTGTGTGTACAGATTCAGTCAGAATACACTTCTCCTGTGAGTTTCATTATTTGACTTGAAAAGTATGCTGTTAAACACATGATACACTTGTTGCAACAGAATCCAATTACAGCCGGCCAGTCATTAGGAGTAGAAGTTTTCAGTGACCTTTTTATAACGTTCTTTTCTGAGAGGAAGGACGAGACATCATCCAGTAGATTACTTTGAGCTCAGCTTCCTTTTTACTTTTTTTCTCTCACCATTCTTGCAATTAATACCTTTAAACCTGGGTCATTTGCCAGCAGGATCAATGTGTTTCTGTGGGGGCTGACTGTCTTTTAAAATGTTTTAATTGCAGGTGTCATTGGGCCCTTGTTAGTCATATATGTTCTGGTATCATTTAAATTGTTTTAATATTTGTGCCAATACCACAAGTTTGTTTTTGTTTTTTTCTTTTTTTTTGGGGGGGGGGGGGTATACAGTTTTCTATACAACCTTTTTCTCATTTAAAGATTTATTAATAGTGTTTTTGTTGTTTGTTTTTAATGGGGGCAGCAGAGTAAACACACCACTTACATATTATCATCTTATGATGTTCATATGTTTATATGGCCTGGAACTTGTCAGCAGACAGTAGCTCTTCTTTGAGCTCTGTTGGGTCTCCACCTCCAGAGAGAAATATCTGGCTTATGAGCAGCTAAATGCTCCAGTGTTCAGCAGCTAGTCACTAACTGTGTGTGCTGTTTGGAGATGGGCAGGTACTGTAGCAGAGACTGGCTTTATCAGAGGTTTATTATGCTGTGAACAGCTGCTTGCTATAGTTGGAAATATGATTGAGAGCAGTGACCCTAAACCAAAACAGTAAAGTCAAACCGAACCCAAAACAATGAGCCGAGAGACAATAAACCACTCTGTAGAGCTGAGAGGATCTGCACAGTCGTGGGATAAATATCTGTGGGTTTGTCGGTTATCGCTTTTACACGACAGTCATGTGACCCATTGTTAATAGAAAAACATTGATTATAGCAGCTTCAACAACAAAGAAACAAATTCCAAAGCTCTCAAATATTAAAATTGGTCTAAATCATCCTTTCCCAACCAGTGCGCCTCAGAGCGCCATCTAATGGACTGTGGAGGCAGTGGTACTGCCACATGGTTAGATTCTTTTTTTTTTTTTACAAAGATAGTACAAAGATCAAGAATTCACATCAGTTAGAGACAAACGTGTTTTGCCACCGCTAATGTTCCCTCGGATGCAGTGACACAAAATGGGTGAAACAGTGATGTGACAGACAACTGCCACTTTGAAAGCTAGCTATGTGGCTGCTGCTCGTGTAGCTCATAGCAAGAAATCCTTTACGATTGCAAAGAAGCTTATTTTGCATAGCACTGTGGGAAGGTGGTCCTCAGAAGTTACAAAAGGTGAAGAGCCTCTGGTCTAAACAACCAGCTGAACAAGAACTTTACCTAAATAAAAGTCTGAAACTGGTTAAATGATTAGCTAAATCAGGATCTGATCAAAGAATCAGTAAACCAGACATTTGATACCAGCTTTCTGTACTCAATACAGCCTCCTGATGCATTTTGTTTGGTACCAAAAAGTACTGAGGGTCGAAACCCGGCCACAGGTTTATATACAGAGTTCTGGATTCGTTTTTACTTAATTCTTAGGTCAATTTCTTGGCTATAACAAAAGTTATATGATATAAACAAGAAGAATCCTTTTGAAACAGACCCAGACATACAAGCAGTGCATAATGTGATTACTGTGAATTAAAGAGTATTAAATGCTGTGCTGCAATTACTTCCTTACTGTGTGAGTGTTAGATGAATACATCAGGCTTTATTTAAACGCAGTGAGGCGAATGGCTCTCATCAGAAATGAAATCAGCATGAATAAATAAGTAAACAAACAAGAACAGCCGGGCTCTGTGGTGATGAGAAGCTCCTGCTCGCTGGATATGAATCGATAGCTGCAGTTTCCATCTTCGATCCAGTGTTGTTTAACAAGAGGAGATCAGCAGCAGAAGATTAGTGATTTCAGATGAATCTTGCTAAAACTTGCTTTGTAATTCAGTTCTGTCTGCTTGGATTTCAAGTATTGTTCACTCTCAGTTGCTTTCCTGCTTCTTTCATTCACTGTCTCCCTGTTTGGTTTTGTCTACTCCTTTTTTTCTTCCGTTCTTCTCCTGGTTTGACTCATTTGATGGCCTCCTCTGTTTGCCCTTTCTTTTCACGCCTCCTTTCTCTCCCCTGTTGTTGTGATTCGGTCCCTCTTATCACCGTGTTGTTGTATCAGGTTAGTGGTCGATGGCGTGAGGTGACAGCAGACAGGTAAAAGATGAATGGAGTCCCGGCTCGGCTCTGCGGGCACTTTGCACACGGATCACTGGCGGTGCTAATTCAGGCATAAATGGATCCAAAGCACACAAAGAAAGTAATGAAGCGTGGCTGATTGGACAGTGCAGACAGAGTCCCCGCACATCTACAAGCAGACATGCACAAACACATGCAAACACACACACACCAGTGACACCAGAAAGAGACGCATGCACACATTAGAGATGTGAAAAGGCTGCAGCTCTCCAGGTTCACCTGTCAGTGCTTCACGGAGACCTGACCAGAGAAGTGTGTACACTGTCTCCACCTCCGCCTTCTCTCCTCTCCTCAGTTTTCCTATCCTTTATCTTTCCTTTCTTTTTTGTCCTTCCATCTCTTCTCCTTTTCTTTCTATTCTTGTCTCTTCCTTTCTCCTTTCCTATCCTTTGCTCTCCTCCCCTCTTTTCTCCTTTCCTTTTACTTGTCTTTCTCCTCTTTTTTCATTGCCTTTTCTTTCCTCTCCTTTAGTTGTTTCTCCTTTCCTTTCCTGTGTGTTCTTCCCCTTTTATCTTCCTTGCATTTGCTCTCTCCTCCTTTCTCCTCCTCTCCTCCCCAGATGGATATCTAATATATGTACATATATTTCATATGTAAAATAAAACCCTATATGTACACTACCGTTCAAAAGTTTGGGGTCACCCAAACAATTTTGTGTTTTCCATGAAAAGTCACACTTATTCACCACCATACGTTGTGAAATGAATAGAAAATAGAGTCAAGA
>JAVQJL010018167.1:0-27554 GCA_036024295.1 Nannoperca obscura | reverse complement strand
CCCCCCCCCCCCCCCCCCCCCCCCCCCCCCCCAAACGGAGCATGCCGGGATCCTGCGGCATGTGTCGGCTGCGCTCCTTGAGGAGAGTCCTTCCCCTCAGCGGACATGAAGCATCGACTCTGAGCTCACAGAAATACATTCTAGTGGATTATCTGAGGAAACAAAGATCATCTACACCAACGACACGCGCTTTATCATCCTGACAAACAGGCTGCATGTATGTGTCCACATGCACGAGGAGGCTCAGCCTTTAAAGGTCTGTTGAGGCGTTGCTGGGTAATAACTCATGATATTTGATGCTCAAAGAAAATGTTGGAGGCATTGTAACATTGGGGTTAAATGTAGACACCAGTTTCCTTTGTGTCCTTCATACAGCCGTGCACACATTACACCAGCAGGCCTGTGACATTCTGGCTCTGCAGGGATGAGATTACCCTGTGTTTTACATTTTTAAGGACATGCTGGCTCTTCTGCAGGTCTGAAGTCCGGGTGACCTTGTGTTGCATCTTACTGTCACTGAATCTCAGTTGTCGCGTGTCTGGGCGGTTTGCGGGGGTTAAAACAGCAGTAAAACGCCGTCCTCATGCAGTCGTCTGACAGGGGAAGGTGTGTTTCCTCACAGCGCCTCCCACTGATGTTCATGAAGGTTCACGTCTGGCCAAAGCGTGTACAGGTGTGTGTGTGTGTGTGTGTGTGTGTGTGTCTACCTGTTTCTCGTGTCATTTGTTGAATGCTCAGCTGCAGCCTCATTCATAAAGACTGATGAATGAGCTGCACCCCCGCCCGAATCCTGATTTGAGGCCAAACAGGTGTCACAAGTAAGACAACGTGAACCCGGTGATGAGTCTGCGTGAGCTGTTTAAATATCACAGCTGGTTTATCGTGTTTGCATTGGTTTTTGTTTAAATTTACAGTTCACATCTGGTTCAGCACAGAATCCTGTTTAGATGTGTGTGAGTTACGGGAGACGAGCGTAAACACAGGACGTCACTGAGATGCTGCTGGTCAAACACTGGCAGCAGAGGAAGTATCAGTGAAGAGCTTCTTCTTCTCTCAGATCTCTGTGATGCCGACATTTAAATGGCCCGATTAGCCTTGTTGTGTTGGCTGGCCTGAGCAGCAGAGCAGAGAGAAAGAGAGGGAGGGGGGGGGAGTTAGGCGCCGGGCCCAGTCTCAGCACGGCAGCCTTGTAACACACCCAATACCGTGCATGAGCCGAGGGTCATTTAGCTCATCAAGGAGATCCAGCAGAAGGCTGCATCTTCTTATACTGAGACCAGAAGGGCTGAAGGTGGATGATGCATTGTTTTATACACATTTTCCCCAAAGATGTTTACCCATTCATTCTGGACCCAGATGGATCCACCAGCAGAGTTTAAGAGGTTCATCTATCCTTATTGTTTCCTCAAAGTTCTCATTTCTTAAAATGAAAATGAGGTTTGAATTCTGTGTTTTCCCCTGAAACCTAAATTCAGGCTACAAACCGTTCATGTTCTGCTAGCAAAAGCAGGTTTGTGAATTGTGTTGTGGGAACTTTTCATCTCTCAGCAGGTCTGCTTTATCGTTGAGCTCATTTACAGGACGAGCACAAGTGTCATTTTATAACTAATAATGGCTGGATTCAATTTAGCTTCACCAGTGTATCCTGACTTGGCTTACTGGGACACGGGTTTCTCTGCTTTTACAACTCAAAATGTATAAACAGGCCGTTAATAAAGCGCTCCCACTATACATGCATCGGTTTGACTGCACTGTGGTCCCCGTGTGCAAACAGGGCACTGCGACTGCTGTCTGTTAGATTAAAACCCTGAACCTGTAACTTCTGTCACTCTGGAGCTTCAGTTCTCAGTACAGGTGCTTCCTCTCCTGCTTCACCAGACATGATGGGATGTCACAGTTTTGCCCATTTTTAGAGCAGCAGTATTGCAGGTCAGCGTGGTGGCAAAGAGGAAACGGACAGGATCGCGGCCCGGTGAAGAAGAAGTGTGCCGCAGCGAGCCAGAGGAAAAGGCCATGCATTTATAATGTGGTGTGTGGCCAGATGTTTGGCCTAACATCAAACTAAAGCACATGTTACTGCGTGTATCTACATCCCTGATCAGTTTCCTGCAGATGGCCATTGATCTTTGACTCGGTGCTGGTGTTGAGCATCACGCTGCAGCCGTGCAGGAGACACTGCGTCGTCACGGGACCCAGAGGCGTCCTGCTGCTTTCCTGTGTCACACCTGCTCTGCATGTGATGCTCTGTCCTCTGGTCTCTGCCTGCACTTGTTTCTGTCATCATGCGTTGGTTCGTTTGAATACTTTCAAATGGTTAGTTAAATCTGCAGTCGTCAATATTTGGCCTCCACGAACCTGCTTATTAGCTGACACAGCTAACATGTTAGCAACCAGTGATGAATAGCAGTCCAGTCTGTAGATGTTTGACTTTCTTCACCAACACATTCAGTTGTTTTGTCAGAGCACAGCTGTGGGAAGTCTCTCAAACTCAACCACCCACTAAACACTAAAGTAACTGAGTGAATGACCCACAGAGCTGCACAGCTGGTGACAACGCTCTTTGATTGAACCCATTTTACAAAAGAATTCATGAATGCGGGTAAAACTAAACAAGTATTTAGCAGAAAAATGGACTCAAAGTACAAGTTAGGCCAGGGTTCACGCCCCGAGGCTCGTCTGTGGGTACGTTTAGGCAACAAAAGCACTTGGGTTAAGGTCCGAGTTTCACGTAAATGTTCAAAAAGAGAACTTGTCGTTAACTTAACTTTAACCAGGTGCTGTGAACGTCAGGGGAAAAAATAATAGTATGCAGTTTAGCACACAAAGAGCATCATTTTAGAATAACTGTCTAATAACGAACATAGAACCAGAGTATGAACTCCTTCTTCATCCTCGTTAACATCATCATGATGATCCGCAGCATCAAACTGTGGAGACACTCTGCAGGATTTCAGGACGACGTGTGATCTTATTTTAACTACTCCCTTATTTCGGTTTCAAAGTGTCTTTGCATCGCTCTCGTGACTACGCGGCTCCCCAGTGAATTGTGGGAAAAACGGGATGTAATGGGAGCGAGAAACCAGGACAGTTTTTATACTCTTCCTCTCTCTCTCTCTCTCTCTCTCTCTGTGTAATAAGTACACCTCCCTCTCCCACCACAAAATAATGAAGACTAAGTCATGTCTTTGTACATTAATTCCTCCCATAATTCCTTGGTGCTAAATATAGCGCCCGAGACTTGAGTGACTTGCTGCGATATTCAGCGGGAATTAGACGGTCCAGGGCCGGATTAACACGTTAGACGAGGGGTCTTGAAGCAGCACGTAGACAAATTTCCTCCATTTTTCTTCAGACAGAAACTGAGAGAGAGAGAGAGAGAGAGAGAGAGAGAGAGAGAGAGAGAGAGAGAGAGAGAGAGAGAGAGAGTTTGGGGTTCGAGGGTCTGTCAGTGAGCAGAGGGGATAAGCCGGTGCATGCCTTTAGTCTCCAGGCCACAACAGCTGTCAAAGCCTGACGTGTCCTGAGGGACGAAGCTGCTCCAGTGTCCCAGCAAAAGCAAACATGAAGACACACATCAAGGTGCCTCCCTCGGTCTCTCTCCGTCTGTCTTTCCTCTCTTTCTCTACTTTCTCCTCTAACGAGGCATCATCACATAGGTTTCGAAGCTGTTCTCCCATCAGAGCCGCAGCGTTGTAGGTGAGTGATCGTTAAGAAAGCCTCGCTGCTCTTTTCCTGAGAGAAATGACTCCTCTGCTCCTGAGAGGAGTCATTTCTCTCAACACAAACACCCACAGACATTCTTCAGGAAGCCACTGCTCTTCTGTTTCCATGTCCTCCTCCTCCTGGGTGCAAGTATGTATCTGTGCTGTCATAAAGCTAAAGTAAAGGCCAGTGGATAAAATGTGTAGTTTGGAGCCTGAACGTGTGTGTGTGTGTGTGTGTGTGTGTGTGTGCTCTTTAGACGGAGCATCAGACATTACACACACTCTGGCTGACAGTGTTGAACATGAAAGCCGCTGAGACTCATTAAGCCACTGATTACAGCTCGAGGAGGAGGGTCCTGAGCAGCTGCTGTGCGCACACGCACACACACACACACACACACACACACACACACACACTTCCTGAAGTTTTGTTGTATTTACTTTTTTAAATGTGTGGAGAACTGTAAACCAGTACACAGTAGAACGCTCAGTCACTGCTAATTAAAAAGCTGTACTGTTGATGTTTAAGGTTCGACCTCGTCCAGCTGTTTCCTCACTGGCTACGTTTACATGCACAAAACATTTCTCCTGAGCTGTTTAAGTGGCTAATAAAAATGAATATTCCACTAATATTGATTGATAATATTGACTAGACATTGACTAAATGGCACTCCGAACTCCGTCTTCAGGCTTCACTATCTCTGCAAATATACGATCCATCCCCCATTCACTTAACATGTTGAGACCTTCAAGTGCTTTGAAAGAAAGTTGGTTTTACTTGTTTACTTCTTGTATTCTTTGATCAGATAAATGCAGAAGGAAAACAGTTCTAATCTATAGTTTCCTGCTTCAGTGCGACCTCCTGGCTGCCTGCAGACTCATAGGTCTGAGGTTCGGGTTTTGCACAGTGTTGGAAGATGGTCATTATACTGACGGACGCTCCCAGACTACAAACTGCAGCATCGCTCTCATGGACAGTTTGCACTGGTAACTGTGCTGCTCAGTGTTTATTGTATGGCATCAGAGCTGTCAGCTCTGCACAGAAAGGCAATTTGAATTCAGTGAGATTATCTTAAAAATGAGTGAGGAGTTAATGTTTGGGGTGTTTTGGTGTAGCGTGAGGTTGCCACTGGAGATGCTGGTCCTTCCCTCTTTCTCTAAACACACACACACACACACACACACACACACACACACACACACACACACACACACACACACACACACACACACACTCTGAGGCTGAGGCAGGCTGAGATACCATCAGTGCTTTGCTGGTCTGTAACCTGCGAGTGGTTTTTTTCCTCAGAAATGAATTAACGGCAGTTTGTGCTCGAGAACTCACCATGAAAGCTTTTCTATGGAAGAGCATCAGTATCCATTATGAAGGCCTTGGCAAAGCCGCGCACTCCCATTCACGTTGTGTCTTGCTGTGCTGTTTTGTTATTGTGTTGTTTTTGTGTGTGTGCATCCTTCTGTGACATACTCTAGCAAAATATGAATGAACGTCCTGTTTGTGTGCGGCTGGAGTGCATTGATATTCAGTGTGCATTCTAGTGAAACACATCCTGAAGCTGAGAGCGTTTTCATGAAGCTCCAATGTTTGCGTGCATTTATTATTATGAAATCCAAGGGAGTCTATTTACAGTAGAGCAGGAGAAGGAGCAGAAGGTCCACGTGGTTCAGTTCAGATCCAAACTCAGCAGCTTTCTCAGCTGTTGCTCCTGACAACGGCAGGAGGAGGGGCTTGATGCTGGCAGGGTCTTGGTGGAGTAGGAATGCCAAGCTGCCAAGCTCTCCCTGTGGGACGAGGCCCGACTGCTCAGTCCTGCTACTTGGCTTCACTCGTGCGAACCCTCCGGATCCACGAGGACACACAGATACATGCACATGGGCTCCACATGCCGACCATATCTTTGTAATAGCAGACTACAGTTGTTTTTTCCGTGTTTTCAAGCTGCATTTGAAAGCAGCACACGTCCTCCTGTAAATCTTCATCGTCACTGTGGCTGCAAATAACATTTCATTTCATCATCGATTAATCTGTGTGTTGTTTTTGTGTTGAAGAATGGGAATGTTTGGTGTTTTTGCAATTATCAATTAACAATAGTAATAATTACTGTCAATACTCCAATCGTTTGAGCTCTAGACAGAAGCTAAACACACTACTATCGATAGATTTCTAAGTAACTTGTGTTTTTTGGTGTTGATCCAGAATGTTTGGGGCATGTTGTGTTAACATTTTCACCTTGTTTCCTCATTAATTAGAGCCCTTAGCTAATGGAGGAAATCCATAATCTACCACGCTCTCCAAGATGTTCTGTCACTGTGTTTCTTTTGGTGCAGATTAAACACTTCTAGGCATTTTCTATAATTAAAAGACATTCAGAGGATTGTCTCTTAATCTGAGCCATGAGCAAAGCATGGCAGGGGGAAAGGATCTGTTTACCTTGATGACGTGTTGGAGGTGTTGGAGGTGCTCACTGTGGCTGCTTCTGCTTCTACTGATCTTCCTTGCAATATTGAAAGTAATTCAACTCAACAAATTGTGCCAAACATGTCCACATCTTGTTGTGTTGATCACTTTTTATTGCACCGCGAACAACTTCTACTGACAAAAAAAACAGACAAATGAGAAGAAACTTAACAAACAGCTCCAATATGAGTGAAAGTGACCAGTGAACAGCAGAAGAAGTCAAGCAGGGCGGGTTCGAACATCGAATATTCAACTCTTTGTTCCTTTTTCTTTTATCAAGAAATGTTTTATTGCAAGATTCACGCAATATAATAAACAAGCCAAATTAGCCATCTGAGCTAATGCATGCTAACTACGCTAACGACAGCTGCCTCCGTCTCACTCAGAGCGGACAAGACGACTTGAAGACCGAAATGTCCCCAAAAGTAGCTGCATGCTGACACCCCAACAACAAAACATCCGTACTGACGGCACAGCCACCAGGCCATCAGTGAGGGAGCACCTGGCCTGTCGCCTGCTGTGAGGACGCAGTGGAAATGAAATGTGTTCATGTCTTTGGAGCGGCTCAACAACATTAAATTGGACAAATCACACTGTAAAAAACGTGTGCTGCACTAACCTCAGTAGATTAAAGAGGAAAACATGTTTTCTTTGAGGTCGATCCAGATCCAAATGGAGTTTAATGAAAACACTTTCTATTGTTAGAAATAGAAGTGCTTTCCTGTTTGGATTTGCTCTACATATATATATATATATATATATATATATATATATATATATATATATATATACAGACACTTAGAGAGCTTCTACGACTGTGATGTACCGAACGTGTCCTGCTGAGATTTACACTGTGCCTTCATCCTTTTAAAGACGTGGTCTTAGAAGAGGGGAGGTCTTCATAGACCACAAAGGCTGAATCGAGCGTCTGGTCTACGGAGACGTTTCTGTTGGTGTCACCAGCGTCACGAAACGCAGCTCCTGTCGTCCTCGGAGCAACCTGAGCAGTTGAGCTTTTTAAGGTGTTATTTTGTACCGTTAGCAATGCCAGTGAGTTTTTAGTCGATACTTACATTAAGTGTAATCCTGCTCAGCTGCTGGGACGTTTTGGGGCATTACGCCTTATTCTCTTCCGTGCAATGGGTCTTGGGACAGATATAAAAGGCAGCATTTCAGGGTCACACTGAAAGAAGCCTCTGAAATGCGACAGCCTCGCCACGCCGTCGGTCTGCGGCCTCTGAATTGAGACACAACCATGAAGTTGACATCCTGTCTCTCGTGTTTTTCAGATGTCACGGCGAGCTGATGTCCTGCTGTGTCCATCTGTCCAGCTGTAAGAGCTCGATGTTTGGAGGAAACCCCTGACTGAGAAACACAACATGTCTGCTGCTAACACCAGCCCGCTGGTGCTCACCCTCCTCCTGCTCCTCTTGCCCTCTGTAAGCTGATTTAAATAGTTGTTCTTGTTTTGTTGTGCCTGTTGAAGGATGAAACGTCTTGTCTAGCTTCGGTTTCTGTGTGTGACTCAGCAACAGGTGGAGCTCTACATGAATATACACATGGTTTTCATGCACTTGAAGAGTCATTTCTGTAGTTAATGTAACCATATGGAGCATCTGCATCAATAATTCATTGATCAGTGTGATGCGTTCTCATCATTTATTCATTGTTTATTCAACATTATTCCTGTCTGTTAAATCTGTGAGGGAGGAGACTCCTCTCCTCCATGAACAGAACGACGTTGTAAATGTGAGTCACTCTGAGCTCTACACTGAGAAGATGGTGGACGACAACAGGTATGAAGGTCGGGGAGGCAGAGAGGGAAGTATGTTAGGTGTGTAAAGACGGACCAATGACCATGGAAGCAGTCAGTGTGTGAATTCATCATTTACACAAAAACCACACGACAACTGTGACACGTTTCTGACAAAACAGAGTTTTCTTACATACCTGATGCTTTATGTTAGAGATAAAGATCCTTTCGTCTTCCTGCAAATCAACCTCTTGCGAGATTTATTACGATGTTACTCTACATCTAGTATATTAAAGTGAGACGTAATGCAGTTAAGCTGCTCGATTAGTTAGAAATATTGCATCACACACAAGCATGTCGTGTAAATGTTGCGAAGCGGAGCGTGCCGGGCAAACACAGTTTGACCCAGTTGGATGTAGTGAAGTGATTCAGGACAGACAGATATGATGTAATTAGTCACAGGAGGTCACACAGCAGAGAAAAATCCCCAGAAGCACAGGAGCTTCTTCAACACTCAGAGTTTCCAAACACACATCATTTCAACAACACTGAGGTTCATCTGCACTTAATGTGTGTTAATGGTTGATGTTAATGTCAAACAGTGAAGCAGACACTTTCATATGAAGCAGTGAAAATCTGTGGGGTCAGAAGGGTGGATGTGTATTTAAATCAGAAAACACATGTTTTTAATACATCAGTTATAATAAAACTCCACTTTAGTTTGCTTTGTTGAATCTTAAACTCAGAAACGATCAGCAGGATACAGGTTTCTGCAGCCTGACCACAGGTGTTCCCACTCACTTCAGCTGAGTACACCTGTTCCCAGGTCCTCGTGGGCATGCACACACTGCGTGAGTTGTTGCACCTGGGCAGTTTACTGGTGCATGGAGCTCAGGTGGACTGAGTGGAAACACCTGTGTGGTTGACCTTTAAACCAAGTGGCTTTACTTTTATAACCTTTTAATGCACCTTAACTGTGCTTCATTAAAATACAGTAAAATGTAGATTGCAGTTTCTACATTCTGTCTGATCTGTTAGTAAATGTTTGTTTGGTTTTAACAGTTTTAACCACAAAAACTGACAACATGTCTGTTATGAGCGTGTGCAGTGTCTCTCCTGCACTGTGAAAGTGCTGTACTGCAGTGATTTCAGATTCAACTGCGAATAAACTGAACACAAAACCTACAAACTTCTGACAGAAATAAAAATACTGATTCATTCATTTATAAACAGGCTGTGAACACAACAACTGATGACATGTAAAAGTTGTTCCTGTTGAGTGTGAACAAGCTGTTGTCTGCGAGATGTGCTCTGAATATTCCCCCACCTTTTCTAGATCTGTCGGTTCTGCTGGAAGATGTTTCACTTTCTTCAGACTGAACAAAACCAGTAAAGCTGAGTGGAGCTGAAAGACACTAAAACCCGAGTAGAGTGCACTGAGGGGCTGCAGAGTCAATGAACTATGTGACGTCGCTGCAGCAGCAGCATCTACTCTTTGTTGTCGCAGCGTCACACCTGAACACACACCTGAAGTGTGTCGCCTCGCAGGGTTGTCATTTATAAAAATATTGATTCATGACGCTTTAAAGCTGAAGCTGCTGATTCAAAAAGCAATTACACCAAACTGAACAATGTGACTGAACTAGTGTTTACAGCATTGATCTAAAGGTAACAACAACAACAGAACAGAGAGTGATCCATCCACCCGCTGTATCGCTGCAGAAATGGTGCTGTTGCTGAAGAGCACGGCACATAAATCATCCAGCAGCTCCGTGGAAACAGATTCGTGTGTCGACACTGGTTCCACACAATGCCCCCAAACTGACTTACTCTTTATTACTCTGCTAAATCTTTCCTGCATGAATCCCCAAGCGAGGGCTGTTGACGTCAGCCGATAAAATGTGCAACTGCTCCTCTGGTGCACCTCGTACAGCCGTGACGCCAGCAGAGACACACATCGTCTCCTCAGCAGACAGCCACCTCCCTCCAGCTCAGCCCAGCACCATGCAGCTGTCAGAGGGGCAGTGGAGGAGGCTCCAGCTCTGCGATTCTGGCTGTGTAGCTGCGTGATCTCTGGCCTCCGACTGTGTGTACAAGTTTAAACAGTCTCTGTGCAGATGGGAGTAACGGCTGGCACGGTCCAGTGTGAACAGTGCACGTCTGAAAGCCTTTCCTGCCTGGTTTGCACCAGGAGGACGCCCCTGCTCTGGGTCAGTTAGCACGGGGAGAGCGCCAGCAGCTCTGAAACACTCCCACACTGTGCTGTGAATGGCGTGGTGAAGCTAATGAAGGGTCCAACCTCTCTGATGTGGTCTTCAGCCTCTTCACTCGCCCCCTCTCTCTCTCTCTCTCTCTCTGTGGTGTGTGTGTGTGTGTGTGTGTGTTCGGGCTGTTCTCCAGGTTTCCAGCCAACAGGTGCCCTCTAACTGTGTGATCAAGATGGAGCAGGAAAAATGCTTGGAAATGATGGCCTCGGATGATCCTGGGAACTATCCAGAATTCGGTAGGTTCTTTGCGAGTGTGAGTGTGTGTGTGTGTGTGTGTGTGTGTGTGTGTGTGCGTGTGTGTTTAGCCTTTTTAAACCCGTCCCCTCACATTAACCACTATGTTGATGTTGTTGTTTCAACATGGGCTAATTAACAGATTAATAACGAGCACATCTTCAGGGCCTCCGCACTAACGAGCAGGAGATGCTTCTACAGATTGTAGTTGACTCTGACCTGCTTGTCTACAAAGAGAGATCATTAGAAAGGCTGCACAGTGTGTGTGTGTGTGTGTGTGTGTGTATGTGTGTGTGTGTGGGATGATTTGTATCATAGAAACTAAAGAAGGGCCCACAGAGAGATTCAGCAAAGCAAATCAATGCTTCCGAGCGAGGGAGGGGCCGAGGCTTCTCGTGGTGATGATGATGATGATGATGATCCTTAAAATGAAAGCTGATCAGTGAGTGACAGGCGCCTCTCGGGCTGATTGTGTGATGAATGAAGGGAGGATCAGACTGAGAGAGATCTGGAGTGTGTGATCAGTGTTTGGTTCTTCGTGGAGCTCCAGAAGCAGACAAACAGACGTATGGTAGCAACAGTAAACACACGGCCACGTTTCTTCTTTCTCTTGATGCAGGTTCAGTTTGCATTCATGCAACTTGGAGTGGCAGAAGCTTAAGTTTCAGCCATTTATGCATCACTTTGAGAATACTATTTTCATCATTTCTTCGCCTATTTTAACTGTTCATTACTTTTAGATTTCTGATTCTCTGCTCACTTTTAGTAGCAACAATATGTTTTAAAATCGAATAAGTGGAACAATCTTTACACGTACTTTTACTTTTTTATTACAGCGTGGTATTAGTGCTTTTATTCAAGCAGAGGATCTTCCTCCTGTTGTTGTATAGCCGAATCTTAACTTGGATTTAGGCCTGAATGCAGCAGTTTTTTTTTTTCATTAGTTTTTGTATATTTTTTGAATTTAAATTTTCTATTGTTTGCATGCTTTATTTTATTATCTTTGCTGCTGTAGCGCTGCAGTTTCTCCATTGAGGAAAAGATAAGATAAGATAAATTAAGGTTTATCTTAGCTGACATGTATCTCAGCTACTATATGAGAACTTCATGGATCAATAAGTTTGAAATAATGACAAAAGGAGTTGCAAAAAACATGTCTTTTTGTACTTAACGCTCAGTGTCTCGTCCTCAGGATGTCCATGGATGTGGGACAACCTGACGTGTTGGCAGCCGGCCAGGATCGGTGAGGTGGTCGAAGTCAACTGCCCCGAACTCTTCTCTCAGTTCATGAGTGAGGAAGACTACGGTCAGTGACTTAAGACTTCCACTGCACATTATGTTGCTGGCGTCTTACTGCAGTGTCTCCAGATGTGCTGAAATTTATGAATCATGTGTTTCAGTGTGCTCTTTTAATTTTAGACTTCTGTGGGAAGTGATGGTATTCCTTTTTCTGAAATTAAGCATATTTGTTGAGGTCTAAAACTTAAAGTGTGTTGCAACACACACATTTTAAGTTAAGGGCTTCCTACTGTATTGGCAATTTTTTTTAGTGGTTGATTTAAAAGTAAATATGCAGAAAGTGTAAAGATATGCATGCTACTGGAGGAGGTTAACTTGTGTACCTTAACTCTAGATCCCAATGAAACAATTCCAGGTACAGGGTTTGCTTCTCTGTGGGTCTGTGGCTGTTTCTAACTCTAATTGAATCACGTGACAGCAGAAACTGTCGAATGTATTGAGCTTCCGAGGATGCTGTTGCACTGGTTTGCTGTTAGTGGTGTTATTGTTTACTTCCACTTTTCAAGCCTGACCTAGCAAACTGCAAAATAAATCCATTTAACAGTTTCATTCTGCATGCAGTAGATACTGCATACTGCGTGCATACTTAATCACATAAAGTGTCCCGTGTCCACAGAGGTGGGGAAGGTGAGTCGTAACTGCACCGAGTATGGCTGGTCAGAGACGTTCCCTCATTACGTGGACGCCTGCCTGTATGAGGAAGGAAACAGCAGCCATCCGGTGAGTTCATGACTGTGTCTGCAGCTGTTTTTTTGAATATGAAAATCACTGTGCTGTGCGCTCTGTTCACGTTCTGCCGTGCTTCTGTTTCCCCTCCAGGACATGTACTACGTGTCAGTGAAGGCTCTGTACACTGTGGGCTACAGCACCTCTCTGGTGTCCCTCACCATGGCCATGGTCATCCTTTGCAGGTTCAGGTGAGACGTTATGTGGTCGTGGGCGGTACTGCAGCTGCTGAGCGGGGCCGTCACACACACACACAAACCTGAATGTTAGATGGGAGTTATGACTAAAGTTTTCAAAACATAAAGTGTTAATTACATGAAATAAATAGTATCACACAGCATGTGTCTTTATTTACACGTTGATTTATCTCCAATAGTTCTGCTCAACCTGGTCGGCCTGTAGTCTGAGTATGTGTAGTGCTTGTAATACTTCTACTACTTCTACTACTACCAGCACTGTTTGTAGTACTGCTCTCACTACTATTATTACTGTTAAAACTACTACTATCACTACTGTTATTACTGTTTACACTACTACTATCACTACTGTTATTACTGTTACTACTACTACTATAATTACTGTTATTACTGTTAACACTACTACTATCACTACTGTTATTACTGTTAACACTACTACTATCACTACTATTATTACTGTTAACACTACTACTATCACTACTATTATTACTGTTAACACTACTACTATCACTACTGTTATTACTGTTAACACTACTACTATCATTACTGTTATTAATGTTAAAACTACTACTATCACTACTGTTATTACTGTTTACACTACTACTATCACTACTAGTATTACTGTTAACACTACTACTATCACTATTATGATTACTGTTAACACTACTACTGTCACTACTATTATTACTGTTTACACTTCTACTACTACTATCACTACTATTATTACTGTTAACACTACTACTATCACTACTAATGCTACTGTACTACCAGCACTGTTAATGTTAGAGCTACTGATACTATTTAACTACCACTACTAATACTGTGACGTCTATTGCTGGTGCTACGTTTACTACGACTACTACTATTGCTGCAACTGCTGCTGCTACCACCACTACTACTACCGTACCAATACTACTACTACTACTGCAGTTATTAGTGCTTCAGCTACTCCTACTACTACAGTACTACTACCACTACTACAATCACTAATAACTAATCCAGCAGTGTCTTTCCTCCAATAAGAGACTGTACGACGTTCTGTCTGATCTCCACAGGAAGCTGCACTGCACCAGGAACTTCATCCACATGAACCTGTTTGTGTCGTTCATCTTGAGAGCTATTTCAGTCTTCATCAAGGACGGCGTGCTGTACGCCAAAGAGGACAGCGATCACTGCTTCATTCACACCGTGAGAAGCCCGCAGTGTTGTCTCTTGTCGTGTTAGCAGGTGTAGTTTTTATGTTTAACTCTTTTTTCTCGCTGAAGCTGGAGTGTCGAGCAGTGATGATCTTCTTCCATTACTGCGTCCTCTCCAACTACTTCTGGCTCTTCATCGAGGGTCTGTACCTCTTCACGTTGCTGGTGGAGACCTTCTTCCCTGAGAAGAGATACTTCTACTGGTACATCATCATCGGCTGGGGTGAGACATCCACCTCTTCACACACACACACACTGGATTTCTTCTGTGATCAGATGTTTATAACAGTGTTTTTGTGCTACAACAGGAACCCCCACCGTGTGTGTGACCATCTGGGCGGTGCTGAAGCTGCACTTCGATGATATAGGGTAGGTTAGGAGCAGCAGAGGTTGCTCTGGTGTTGAAGCTTGTCTGATGGTGCCCTGATGGTGTTGTTTTCTCAGGTGTTGGGACATGAATGACAACGCTGCCATCTGGTGGGTGATCAAGGGACCGGTGCTTGCTTCTATCATGGTACGTCGTCGCTCTGTGAGAGCAATGAGGACAGAAAATTAAAAAAAACAATCTTTCTATTAGAAAAGATATATTTCTTTGTTGTTTTTCCACAGATCAACTTTGTGCTCTTCATTGGCATCATCATCATCCTCGTCCAGAAGTTACAGTCTCCAGATATCGGCGGAAATGAATCCAGTATTTACCTGTAAGTCGTTTGTTTTAACTCTAAACATTAAAGCCAAAATGTTTCATCAGCTGCAATAATCTTTCATGAGATGTTGCTCTAATAATCATGTGTTGTGAATGGAGTTCATTTAATTTATCTTATTTATAGAGCACTTAATAAGAAGTACAAAGTGCTTCACGTAGAGAAAAATTAAATCAACGAACACAAATACATCATAAAGTACACGATACAATACATCTGTGTTTGAGATACTTTGAGTTTCTTCATTCAAACTACATTTAACAAATAAGTGGTTTTCTTTGTTCTGTTCAAGTTAATGATTTAATGCTGATTACAATTTGGACACACACACACACACACACACACACAGACACACACACCTGTGTCTGCTCACTATGGTGACAGTCTTCTACGTGTTCGTATCATTGAAAACTAAAAACCTGTAATAACAGAACAAAAGCTCACAGGTCATCAATGTGATCCGCCATCTTGCTTCTACTGCTGCTCTGTTGATGAAACGTTCTCCTCAGAACTGTCCGGTTCTCTAGAGAGCACCAAGTCTCAAGGAGGCCCGAATGGAACCGGTTCACTAAGCAGAGCTGTTTCGGTTGGAAACGGGTCCAGACTGCGGTGCTCTCATCATGATGCTGTGTTGTTGTGCAGGAGGCTGGCCCGCTCCACTCTGCTTCTGATTCCTCTGTTTGGGATCCACTACACTGTGTTCGCCTTCTCCCCCGAGAACGTCAGCAAGAGAGAGCGTCTGGTGTTCGAGCTCGGCCTCGGATCCTTCCAGGTGACGCTTTGTGCCGACAATCTGCATATTAATTAACTTAGGAAGGATGAGGATATCAGCAGAACTGTAGACAAGTTGGACCCACATCCCCAAAAATGACACATTTTTACCTGTTAAAATGAAAAAAGTCTGACTTAATGTATGTTAAAACACTAAAAACAGCTTTAAAAGGAAAATGTTCTACTGTAATTTAATGGTAAACTCTGAATAGAACGAGTCAAAAACTTTTTTTTAATAACTTCTTGCATTAAATTCAGATTTGATATCAAGGATCTGATTCCAGACGATTATACTTTGTGTTTTTTTTGCTGTAGATGAAGAAAGTTATTTTTGACAGTGCATGTGTGAGCAGTTGTTTGTGTCTTTTGTCTCTTCTGCGTTGACCCTCCGTGTCTCTCCAGGGCTTCGTGGTGGCCGTCCTCTACTGCTTCCTGAACGGAGAGGTAAACCTCCTTTAGAACAGTTTAATCAGAGACACGTCAGCAACATTACTGATGAACCTGCATGTGCATGAGGAGTAGATGGGGCTCGTAGTAATCTTTTATTGTTTTGTGATTATTAAGAATATATATTATTAATCAGCAGCTCAGGTGCATTTTCAAGCCTTCGCTTTTTTATTAAATGGACGATTCTGCTTGAAACAGGAGCTGATTTTATGTCAATAATGTAAATTCACTACTTTTTGTAAATTTATTTTTTTATTATAAAAAAAAAATTATATTTTATTTTCTATTGTTTGCATCCCACCTTTGCTGCTGTAGCACTGCAATTACCCCATTAAGGAAAAGATAAGATAAGATAAATGACGGTTTATCTTATCTTAACGTGTTTAAACTTGGTCCTTTTTAATAAAAGAGTGAAACTGACAGTTAGACTGAAGGACAGTGAGCTTGTGTCTTTCCAGCGAGGTCCATTAATAATGACCTTGTGAAGTATATCCCTCAAGGTGCAATCGGAGATCAAGAGGAAATGGCGCAGCTGGACGGTGAACAGGTACTTTGCTGTGGACCTGAAGCACCGGCACCCCTCGCTGGCGAGCAGTGGGGTGAACGGGGGCACGCAGCTGTCCATCCTCAGCAAGAGCAGCTCGCAGATCCGCATGTCCAGCCTGCAGGCCGAGACGCCGGCCACCTGAGCACGTCCGGCCATGACGACGCCGCCCCGCCCGCCGCACCCACCCTCGTCCCGATGACCAGCCTCACCAACCCGTTTCTCAACCCGTACCCTAACCCGTACCCTGACGACACCACGGTGGAAACCCAACTGAACTCCAGCGACGCAGACCAGCCTCTAGTCTGACCCAACCTGAACGTCAGGTGCCAAAATAATGCATCTCTCCATGCGTCCCGACCTCTGACCTCTGACCTGGTCCGGGTGCAGGTCCGGTTCCTGACTGGAGGGCAGCTGTGTCTGTACATAGTGTGTTAGTGTTTAAAGTTGTGTGGTGCTGCTGTACAGTACGCCCCCCCCCACAGTGATCATTCCAGTCTGTCTGAGGACGTCTTTAACCCTCAAGACGTCTGTCAGACTACACGATGTATTCCTCTGTGAGCGCAGACATCACAGCTGCCGTGCCATCTGAAGGACTTAAAGATGTAAATACCTTTTTTTTTTTTAAAAGGGGCGTCCGCCGATGGAGCAAGTGAAACACTTGTGTAATGTCTGGAAACTACCGGAAAGTTACAGTTTGCTGCATTATGGGAAATGTAATATATTATGTTTTTTTAAAAATATATTTCTGCCTCTGCTGCTTCGATTGTGACCCACACTGATGGAAGCTTCACGCTTACGTCAGAGTTTAAAAGATTGAACTTTTCTCCTTGAAGTCAGTGTTATTGATGGAGCTGAGGGTCCCAGACTTATGAGACCCGTCCAGTGATGTGTGAGAGAACAGCTCAGTATTATTCCCACGCTGTGTAAACTGTGACTGACTGAATCTAACAGGTGGAGAGAAAAACAAATCAGTATTTATGGAAAGGACGTGTTTTTTATGGTTTTGTGAAATGCCAAAAAAAAAAAAACCACACCAGGGTCAGACGATGACCCCGAGGGTCAGAGCTGAGGTTTCCCGACCACAACCACGAAACACAAACCTCTCTTTCTAAATCTCAGCACTGAAGACGAGACGACAGCCGTTAGTACAGAACATGTCAATGAAAACTGCATGCGTAAAATTGCATTTATTGTGTTTTCATTATATATTTTTTGTGTTCTTGTGAGAAGTCAGTGTGTAATTGGATATTTCTTAACAGTTTCTTCTGTGCTGTTGAGGAGGCGACGCTCTGTAATGCTGAGCCTCCTCAGATATTGTACGTACTGGTCGAGGTGAAGCTGGAGACCATCGGAAACATCACAGCACTTCACCGCTTTTTTAAATTGATTCAGAAAAGATCTCCTTTCATCCCTTGTACCGTCCTGCAGGGACCTCCGTCTGCCTGCAGGCACCGTCTCTGGTGGCATTTGCTCTCTTTGTGCTTGAAAACAAGCACATGGAGACGGATGTTACTTTTGGAGAGGGACTTTTAACTCGGGGGGGGGGGGGTAATTCTCTCATTCCAAATACGAATGAATCGACCTCTCGCTTGGGTTTTTGCACGGCCGTATGTGTTCACAAACGGCAGAGTGAACTTTCCAGCTGAATGTCTGCAGATTTTTCCTTTGGTCCGACTCGACTATCCTCTGAATCCCAACGTTCGACTCTTCTTTGTGTCTCCAGAAGTGCCTTTTCAAGCACAAAACAAGTATTTTGACTTCTGTTGATGATTTCAAACAAGATTTGTCTTTTAATTTCAAAAACGATTCTGCGAAGTAAATTAAAGGGTTGAACAAAGTGCTTTTATGATGCTTACGACTAAATACAGTATTTTAAACCTGGAGGCCTTCAAAGACGAGCAGAACATATGACAGATTAGTGTTTGAATAAAGCAGTGCTGCAGTAAATTAACTCATTTTTCACATGAGAATAAATAGTTTGTTTTACCGACACATCCTTTATTTTAGAATTACTGGACTGTAAAACACCTCGTGTATTTTTTTATAGATTTTCAACAGAAATTGCCCAAAAGTCTAAATTTCTATTAAGAATGGCTGAATTTGTCATTTCTGCAGGGACTGAAATTATTTGGTTTAAAAGAGTGAATTCTTATATATATATATATATATATATATTATATATATATATGACTCACTTCAGTATTCTACTGTGGTTAAATGTTGTTTTTCTCCTCATTAGCTGTGTGAAGTCACACAATAAACATAATTTTGGTAATTTGCAGGTAAAAAGACACCAAGTACAGAGTCCTGAAACAGCTAAATCAATGACAAAAAATAGTGTGAAAAGTGTTTTTTGATGTTTTTTTGATAATTACTGATTAGTAAATGCTTTTCACAGTAATATTTCACTTTTTTGACTTGTCTGATAACTTTTGGTAAAACCTTTTGACAGTTTCAAGGCTCCATAGTCCAAACGTACATTTTAAAATTACCCAAGTTTTTTTGACAAAAAAGTCAGAAATGTTTATTATTATCCTTATTCATTTAACTGTTGCTGTAAAGTTTTATGTGTAAATGTTTCTCCACACTGCCAGGAAGAACACTTTGATTCTTTTATTTCATTTCATCTCTTTTTTTTGTGATTTCTGTGGAAACAGCCTAACTTTAAATATGTGATGTTTAAAAAATGAATTCCCGATTGAGTCTGAAAGTTCATTCTTGACTTTGGAAACAGCGGGTCCATTAGTAGCTGTTCTGGAGCTTTCGAACATGATCCTCATCAGAAGATTTCTTCGGAGAACTTTAAGAGATTTGATTTATTGGAAAGTGTTTATAGTTACTAAACAACGTGTTGCAGATTTAAACGGCTCTTCACCTGCAAATTACCAAAGTCCTTCTTTCTGGGCGTCCAAAAGAGAAAAGAAGGGCTGACCGGAAACTGTACTGTCCTGCTGCTGTGCTCAGTGCAGATCCAACGGCAGCCATAAGGGGGCCCTGGCTGCTCTGGTTCAGTTGAATGTCATTACTGACATTGAGACAATCTCACGAGCCTCATTTTGTTGCTGTATTTCTATATTCCTTCCTTTAGTGTGACGACGGGAGTTGGAGCCTTATATTGCCAGTACGTTGATGTCAGACAAAGATGTTGCTGTTGTTATAAGAATAAATATCCATTTGAACTATGAAGTAGTATGTTGAAGTGTTTGACAGGTGTGTAGTCGACCTTTGTGACTAAATAAACTGAAACAAGCTGCCAACGTTGTACCTTGTAAATGGAGTTTAGCTGTCCTTTAAAAACTTTGCGCTGTGATTGTTCTCATATTTTCTTTTATTTTAATGGTGGTTGTGTTTGCTAGACGTGTAAAAGCCTCGTGTGATGCCTCTGTACTCTCTGAATAGGCTGATGCATGCACGTTCAATCGTTTTGATCTCATTTGACCAGCAGATATAATCATAAGGGAGGGTCGAGCTTCCAGGCCGTTAAGCGATTCTGAGCTGTTGGATGAGGCGATTAATAAGCGGGAACAACAGATATTGGGTTTCAGCTGTGAACGATTGATCTAATTGTAGCTCCCGGCCCATCAGGACCCACCGAATACTTTTCCTTTGAATGTTAATCTTTGCAAACATGAGGAGAAGTAAAGTGCCATAAAAACTGCTGTTCTCTTTTTGTTTTTGTTCTTTTTACTGATCGCATGACAAGAAAAGTGGGTTCAATGTTTTTCTTTGTAGCTTTTTGATGGTGGTTGTCTTTATTGAACTGCTTATTGTCTGTTTAGAGGTAAAAATATGGGTTTGTGTACTGATGGCTGAATGTAAAAGTAACTTAAAGCACTCTGCTGTGAGCCTGCTTCTGTTCTTCACTGCACCATTTGATCTTGTCGTGTGCACATTAGAGGGGTTTTTGTACATTATGGAAGTATCCACAATAAATGTTTTTAACTTGTTGGCTCAATGTTGTGTGTCATAAATATTCACAAGTCTTCAGGCTTAAAGGGAAAAGCTGGTATTATTCTATTTTTCCAACAGATTCAATGTATTAATCTGTGGCTCTCTGTCACGTTTCTTACTACTCTTACTCATGTAAATCTTTAAAAACAGCTCACAAATCTATTTATATTAATAGTTTCATTTAAAAAAAGGCCCAGTAATGAAAACGGCTGGTCACTGTGTAAACATGTATTAATCCGCCACTGAAAATAGTCCCCACCAAACGCAAACTTCTCCTCTTGATTGAGTAAGTTTGTTAAAAAACTGCAGTAGCCAGCTGTTTCATTGAGTCATTTTTAAAGATTTACATCTTCAGCTGGAGAGCCACAGACATGAGGAAGTTACAGCACGTTGTTGGTTTTGGTCTTTTCATGGGAGTTGTTGCCAAATAAGAAAAATGCAGACAATCACCAGCCTCATCCTCACAACATTAAGAAACACACCAAATGAGAAGTTTGCAATCGTGTCGTAAACCGGAACCTGTAGAAGAAAGAGCGAAGAAAAGAGAAATAACACTGTAAATAGATGTAATGCAAAAAGATAAAGTTCATCACACAACATGAAACGCCTTCTTTGAGGCACAGTTTTAAACTCGATGAACGTTTTTGTCATTTAAAGCACAGTTCTCGACTCCGACACGACACAGATGCTGCACAGCTCAAGCACATGGTACAGTGTCACAATCTCAAACACGTCACGTTGAATGTTCAGTCCACCTGAACACAGAGTTATATTATAGAAAGGCACTGTAGTGGTCAGTAGCTGAGTAGTGTAATATAATATATAATAAATAATACTGTACAGATCTACAAACTGAACATACCTGTTAACTGTCTACCAAGTCTAAACACAGAAAAAATACAAATAGGCTATAAAATGCAGATACACATCCACAGCTTATTAGCATTAGCTTTAGCATAGCATTCACTAACTGGGCAAACCTATGCTAACAAACAGGGAAACGTACAGTATCATTTTCTCTACATTTTGCAGTATTACAGCATATAGGAATAAAACTAGCGTACATGTATGATATAGAAAAATGTTCAACATAAATACCAACTCATCTGTTGCAAAGTGCGTTATTAAATCCCTTTTAATCTATTATTTATGACTTTTGTATTAGTTTTGCAGTAACAAGGTCATTGAGTGGTTTATAAATCTATGGAGGAGCTGTACTGTTGTCATAAAACACATGTAAACTCTAGTTCAGGTCAATTTACACTCACACAAAGACATGAAAACAATAATCTGACAAATAAATAGCTTTTACAGTCTAGTGCTCCAGATGTGCACTACTGCACTGTGCAACATGTTGCATGCAGAGCCACGTCCGATTAAACTAAGAAAGTTGTATAAGTATTATATCGTACTGACCCGACATTCAGGAGACCAGTGAATTAGTAGCAGCAAGAACAACATGGACATCACAGCGAGAGAAGTTCATATAGAAATCATCTGTCCGTACTGCACGCCTGAAACCGCAGATCACATGACCTCCCACGCACACTGGGCATGCACACGCCGGTGTAAACAGGAAGCAGATCTGTTGCTTAGTTGCAGTAGGAGCATTATAAACTGTTGAATTTAGCTACAAAGCTCAGCAACGCATGTAATTCGTTGGTAGTCAAGGCGGAGGTGGGAGGAGGTCACGTGATAGGGTCGTGGTGAATCAGGGAAGGACACGACGTGGCTCATGTGGGTGTCAAATCGTTTCCCGCCCGTCCTCACTAAACACGTTTTCCGAAGTTTAGGGGTTTCGAACACGCCGAAGACGTGTGGACGCCAGGCGTAAACGTAGCAGAAGGGGTGCGTTTTAAAACTAAAATGTATCGTGGGATTGTAGCCGTAGATTATTCTGATGGAGGTGAAGCAGCTAGCGACTCCTACTGGCCGGTCAGGGTGCCTGTGCAGAGGTTGGTCTGGTCTGAAAGTCCTTCTCCTAACCTTACGGATATCTTAGCTTGTGAAAAGATGAACTAAACCAACACAAACGCAACATTTGAGCACAAAACAGAGCAGCTGAGACTTAAACCAGAAGAAACGAACCAGAACGGTTCAGGATGATATTTTAAAGCCACATTCACTGTGTTCTTGTTGCTTTTGTGAGAGCGGAGAAATGATTTGGTGGTTGTGAGTAAGATGTGGAGGAGGGACCCCAAAGCAAAATACTAAAGCATGTAATAATTCATATCATGGGCGGAAAGATTAATGTGAAAGGTGTGTGGGACACTGTGAAAAAAGAAGATGGACTGCAGTTAAACAGACACTTGTTTGGGTTCATTAAACACGTAACAATCAGGCCCTGCGGGACATCAGGACTGTTGGATAGAGCTCACACAGTGGACACGTTGCTGGGTGTGAGGCCCGGCGTCTCCGAGGCCGGCTGGTCTTTGGGGCTGGACTTGTCCAGGACGGATATCTGCGTGACCGTGCTGCTTTCAGTGAACAACGTGCGCCGCCGTTTACTGTAACTCAGGTAACTCTGAGTCTGCCACTTCCAAAACCTCTTCTTCAGTTCTGCCTGCACCTGAACACACACACACACACACACACAATAACATAAAACGTTGTGTCTTGGGGAATTAAAAGCTTTCTCCGGACATCTTCCTCACTCTCCTTCCTCATCTACTACACATTCACCATTTTTACAATCTCAATATCTCTACAAATGATGCTTGAGATGATAATTAACTAAATGTAACATAGAAACAACTTGTGGTTGATTGGGTTAGATGTGAAAAAACACCTTTAACTCAACAAATATGAACTACAATTCAAGTATATGGCACAGTAATAATGACTGAGGATGATTGATCATATTAACAACATAATAATGTTGTGCAGTCTTTACTTACCTCCCCGTTGAGGAAACAGTAGAGCATGGCCACAACGAACCCCTTCAGAGCAGAAACATATTGTTAAATATGAAATATTATAAAGTCTAATCTGACACTGGGTCACAGTGTTTCCATGGAAGATGTGCATTTGATCTATTTCTGGATTGTTTGTGTCTGTGTTGTACCTGAAAGGAGCCCAGTCCGAGCTCTATGAAGATCCGGGCCTCTGCTCCCGTGTGTTCTGGCAGGAAGGCAAACACCATGTAGTGCATCCCGAACAGAGGGATGAGCAGCAGAGTGGACTTGGCCAGCCGCCTGCACAGGACGTGAAGACAAGAAGACAAGAACAGAGCCGTGAAGGTGAAGCAGCGTGTCTGCAGGTCAGCGTGTTACGGGTCTTTATCCTCTCCTCACTTGAAGTGACTGGTGTCGTTGCCTCCGACACCCGGAGATCTCAGCTTCTGGACCAGAATACGGATCACATTGATGAAGATGATGAAGTTCACCTACATGAAAACAGAAAACGAGCTGTCAATGCACGCTTGCTCGGACGTCGAGCACATGTTAACCTCACGAGATCGAGGCGGCTGCAGCGTTTAGAGCCAGTGCATGACGGGAAACACCTGGTTTTGTAGGAAATCCTAAATATTTAACGGTAGGTTGTTGCTGTGTGTTGTGCAGTGACGGTTTCAGCTGTTTACAGACATCATGTGTTGTTGATATGAATAATAAAGTTAATTTCAGCCAGAACTGTCCGACTGCGATCTGCAGTCCACAGGTGGATCTAACAGGACGTAAATGTTTCTGTCACTTCCTGTTGATTCGTTAAAGGCTGCTGGAGACTGACAAGACTGAAGGTTTTATGGAAGCAGAAAGTTTGCGTCAAAACAATTCCCCAGGTTCCCCACTGGTGCACCCAGGAGGCTCCATTAGATCTACTGATGCCTGGGTCTCTCGTCCAATCAGGTTTAACGCACTAACATCTTCAGGACTGACACAACAGGTCCAGTTGCAAACAAAATACAGGTCTAATCCGAGACGGAGAACTCTTATAATTGCTCCGCGGCTCCCACTGTAGCTGCTCTGTACTCACCAGCAGTGATGCAGTTATTGGGGCTTTTATGATCCACCAGATGAAGGGCACATCTGTGTCATCCCAGCACCTGAGACACCCAACAGACCGTAATGAGATAAACAAGGCAGACGCAGAAGTACAATGTCGCACATCTCGTCACGAAGCACACGACACAAACCACAGAGGGCTGTGTTCAACTCAACATCTGCAATCACCATGTATTAAATATAAAAAGCTATGCTAATTAGCTTCTTTATTCATCTGACTGTTACACACAATTAGTAATAATGTAATGTGGACCTTGAAAATATATTTTTTTAATGTGGTTTTTTAAGTAAGCGGTTTGAAAAAGACTAGTTTGACATTTTAGGAAACTGTGGAGAGTCAGACCACTCTGACCATATCTGTTCGTTAAATTTAAGGCTACAGCCAGCAGCCAGTTAGCTTAGCTTAGCACGAAAGGCTAAAACCGGATGAAAACAGTTAGCAACATTATTAACTGTGTTAATTATTGAGCTATAGAGGTGCTGCTAGGTGGATTTTGTTCCCTTCAAACATCCAGGCTAACTGTTTCCCTCCGTTCCCGCCGCAGTTTCATATTTACCGTACGGTCGTGGCCAGAAAGCCCATAAGTATATTTCCCTAAACTACTCCTTCAGCTCCTTTATTTTCGGGTTGTGCCTGCACAACATGGCTTGTAGCGACCGATCCCAAATAACAGAAAAACCCAATACGACAACAAATGCAAATGACCCCAGCCATAAATAAGAAGTGGCGCCAGGTTGTTTTGACCCCTGTTGTGTTTGTCTGGGAAGCAATGGAGCACAAAAAGAAAGAGTTGTCTGCTGCTGAACTAAGAAAGAAAACAACCAGTTCCTTAATAAATAACCCAAACAGTGTTCTTTATGCTTTCATGAAGGAATCATGTCCCACATACCAGGTTCTGTGGTGTGTGGATACATAAATAAATGTTTATTGGGAAGACACTTGAGTTTGCTTCAAAGTTTCCTCATTTTTATGCAACATTTCCTCTTGATGTTGCACTGCAGCCGCTCACCCCCTGTTATCGTAGAAGTTTCTAGTGAGGATCCACGCCGTTATGATGGTTGTCGGGAGACCTGGGAGGCACAAACAGAGTGAGCTGATCATTAGGAAAGAGTCAAAGTGGAGCTCTAACGAGGCAGGAAGGTACACAGAGACAGGTGAAGGATCGGCACCCACCCCAGCCGATGAGTATGTACCACCAGAAGTATTTCTTCTGGAAGACAAAGGTGAGTGCGAGCAGCGTCTGCAGGTACATGCCCTCCACCAGCAGCCAGAAGTAGTTGGCCAGGATACTGAACTGGAAGAAGGCCACGGCTGATTTACAGGACGCCTGAGGGACGAGGACAGCGAAAGCCACAAGCGCCAGGTTAGTCTGTGGACGTCATTCATCTGGAGCGCTCGTGGTGGTAATGGCCTCTCCCATCGATGTAAAGACATTAGAGGGTGACAGCAGGCTCTTCAGTGTCACACCGAATTAAACTAAAGGCTTCTCGACAGCTGAAATAACGACTGCAGCTGTGTGTGAGATTAATCTGTCTCACCTTTACGACATTTTAACACTTTATACTATTATTTTGGTTGTCCATGTGATTGATTTATTGTCTAATTACAAACCTACCTGATGGGAGTAGCATTCATTTCTGTCCTCCTTAATATTCACTGAGATTAATAACAGAATATAAGAAAAAGATCGGTCTGTTTAGCTGCGAAAAAGTCACAAGTTTTTCTTTCTCGGTTCAGAAAGTTCACACGAGTTTTCCCTCTTCTTCTTTCTCTCGTGGCCTCACGGCGATGTGCTCATGGCCACACAGGAAGAACACTTACCTTCGCACCTGCTCGCTGTGATTATCAGCTCTTCTGAGTTCCAGAGAACGACTGTATTAACGTTACAGAAGTCATTTAGTCGTCACTTTATAGATAAAAACAGGTGCATTGCACTCCTAAAACACTAAAAACTACTCTTTTTATCTTATGCATTCTCTTCCTGGATAGAACCTGGTGCCTACATTACCCACAATTCAAGCATGTTATGCTGGTAGCAGCTAACGTAGCCTGGAGACGCTAGACTTTAGAAAGACTCCACTTCCTTTATGGTTTAAGATACTCAGTCCTTTTTCTGGATCTGAAATCTGAAAGAAATATCTTTCTGGTGTATTTGCTTCCACCTTTTTAGTTTCTTATTTCTTTGCTTTTGTTCTTTTATATGTAATTTATTTACATCCAAAAATGACATCAGATTATTATAAAATATTGTCATCTATGGTTATGCTTTTATTTCTCTTCTTTTCTCAACTGTCTTTCCTTATTTCCTCCAGCCCTCTCTGTTTTCCATCCTTCCCTGTCGTGTCTTTATTTTCTTTCACTCTACTTGTCTTCACTTTTACTGCATTTACATGTTTGCGGTTTCTAAAAGACACACACGTGTCCTTCACTGGCAAACTTCCTGCAGACACTCACAGTGGACATGAAGCAGTGATCCAGGTTTTCATCAGAGAAGAGAACGCCATCTTTGATGAAGACGGCGCTCGCTCGCAGGATGAAGGAGAAGAACAGGTTGATGTGGATGTAGTTCCTGGTGCAGTGGAACTTCCTGTAGAGCAGAAAAAACGTTTCATTATAGGAGGCGTCGCTCTATGAAACACATTTATAAGTAAAAAGCTTCAACCCCTCGTAGGTCTGGAGAAGATTGGGGATTAATATGAGTGCTTTGTTAATGTTAGGGGACCTTCGTCGTCATGGTGACAATAATAAACATGTAATTAAGGTTAGGGAACTATCATGTCATTTTGGGGCCGATGCTGAAACGACTGATGCTCAGAAACAACATTACCTGAACACAGTGAAGACAAAGATGGCCGATATAAGAGAGATGAGGGAGGTGGCGTAGCCGGTGGTGTACACCTGTTTGAAGTTGGAGAAGTACGTTGTCTGAAAGGCAAGAAAAGACTCAATGGAGTCAAAGAAATAAACCAAAGTTAGCATTTGTATGAAAACACTTTGGAGAAACACCACCCACCTCCCCCTGCTCCACCATCCTCCTCCCCCTGCTCCACCATCCTCCTCCTGCTGCTCCACCATCCTCCTCCCGCTGCTCCACCATCCTCCTCCTGCTGCTCCACCATCCTCCTCCCCCTGCTCCCCCATCCTCCTCCTGCTGCTCCACCATCCTCCTCCTGCTGCTCCCCCATCCTCCTCCCCCTGCTCCCCCATCCTCCTCCTGCTGCGCCGCCCGCCTGCGCCTCGTGGTGCACACGCCTCGGGCCGCGGGGGGAGCTGGCGGGTC
>JAVQJL010018160.1:0-26187 GCA_036024295.1 Nannoperca obscura | reverse complement strand
CTGTTTTTGCAATTCTAGATGAGACACACGCTCACACACACACACACACACACACACACACACACACACACACACACACACACACACACACACACACACACACCACTACCCCCTGCTTGGCACCAGAGCCTCATAGTACATCAGCACATCACCTAATGAGAGAAAACCCATCTTTCTCTCATTTTGTCATTGTGTGTGTGTGTGTGTGTGTGTGTGTGCACGTGTATGTCTGTATGCCTCTGTTCATAAGTTGTATCCCAGCAGGAGTCCTGATTGGTCTCTCTGGGACTCCACCTCTACTGAGGGGAGCAACACAGAGCAGAGGAGGAGTTGAGAGGAGCAGAGGAGTGCAGTAGGGGATACATGTATATTAAAAAAAGAGTTGTTGATATTAATCCTAATGAATCACCTGCTGCACCTTACATTTCCTGCTCTGGAGTTGTGTGCATGCATGCTTGCGTGTGTGAGTGCCTGTTGCTTTTTTCTCTCTCCTTGCCTGGAACCGGAGCTTACCCTGCAGCAGTTATTATTTGACAGGAATCAGTGTAACACCACTGGTTCTTAATTTAAATTAGTTTTACTGGTGAGAAAGAAATTACAATAAAGTAATTGTTATTATAAACGCTTGGGGCAGAAAACAGCAGAGCCATCCACCAGTTGATCAGGCAGCATAGTGTGCCAGTGGTTTATTACATGGCCTTCCTGTTACTGCAGTTGCTGTTGCTTCAATGCTACCTTACATCCCTACCTGCTCATTGATTTGATGTCCTTCTGGATAAGACCAGTAGCTTAACACCTGAGTTCTAGTTTTAGTGGAGGAGTGGGGAGGGGGCAGGTTTTCACTTGCATTTTTAGAGGATTCACCTTCCTGTCATTGCTTGCTGCATTCTGTCTGCAGATAACTGGAGATCAGATCCACTCTCTGCTTTTCCTGTTGTCAGTGACTTGTGTGTGTCAGCATATTTCTGTTATAAACTTTGTGTGTGTGTGTGTGTGTGTTGTGTGTTAGCATACTTGCTTTCTTTCACAAATCTTAAATCTTGCTGGATGCATGTATCTGAATGTTTATCTAACGCAACATATAGAGCCTAGTTTTCTTTGACCTACGGCATATGGGCTGCGTGAGGTTGACTGTGAGTGTGTGCTTTGCATTGTTGTTTGTGTTGCAAGTGCACATGGATGGGTCTGTGAGGGGACAGACAGGTTCTTCTCCTCCACTCATTCGCTGTCTCTCTCTCCAGCTGAGCCTCCTATCTGCCCCACTTAGCCCATGGAGCGAACAGTAATCAGCCATTCTCAGGAGAGAGAAAGGCAGAGGGATAGAAAGGGAAAGAGAGAGAGATGCACACTCAGTCGTTGTCTTTGATGGAGCCCTTGGAGGTGTCTAGAGGAAGGAGCTTGAGGCTGACATTGGAGTGGACCAGTGAAAGCGAAGGAGGCTGAGAGAAAAGGGCGGAAAAAAACAGAGAAAGTGGCCGGTGGTGGGGTGGGGTGGTGGGGGTTCAGTACACAGAGAGTGAGACAGGTACAGACCAAAACAGAGAGGAGAGGGATGGAAAAAACGGTGCATTTGAGGTAGCTGTCTTCTAAGTTTAGCTATCTTGCTGGCTGACGATTAGATACATTGGACAACAGAGGGACAGGCTGTAGCATCATGTGGCGCAGTGGAAGGTGCACACAATGTATTGGCAATGTTTTGAGTCCAAATGGAGCGGCTCTTTTTGCATGTCAAACCTCCTCTTTCCTTACACTCTCTACCGGGTGCTGTAATGATGAAAAGCAGTGCGTTTAAATTACAAAACAGGACAGAGGAGAGGGATGATGTGAGCGAGGACAGGGCACAGAGAGTCAGAGAACATGGGCTCGCAGCAGAAGGCATGTACTGTTCAAATATTCACCTGTTCTCGTTGTAAGCATTGTTGGAGGCGGATGGTTGTTGTGTGTGTGTGTGTGTTGTGCAGACAGATGGATGGACCTGCTGAGTGTGTGTGTGTGTGTGTGTGTGTGTGTGTGTTTGTGTGTGCTAAGGGAACCAAGCAGCCTGGTCTCTTCCTCCAAAAACAGTTTTATATCAGCCTGGCAAAATAATTCCGTTCTTGTACGGATGGTGAACAGGAATTGATTTTACATTTTGGACTCAAATTTATTGTCCAACCTCCCTCCCCTCCACTGGCAACCAGGTATGAGTTAGGTGACATTAAGTTTACACACAGAAGGGGGACTCGTGCACATTTATACTGCACAGATTTATAGGTGTTCAGTAAGTAGTCTGTATATTATAAAGAGGAGATTAGATTAAAGAGATGCATTAACTCTGAAAGAACATGGACTTGTATATTTCAATTGATTTTTTTCTAAGGCCACAGTTTGAATGAAGAAATTACATTACATTACAATTACATTACATTTAGGCATTTAGCAGAAATAAATTCCTCACATTTAAGATAAACCTTTATTTACAGATCAAGGGACTAAAAAGTAAAATTGAATAACTTATTGAGTTATAAAATGTGGAATTAGATTAACCTACAGGGGAAAAACAATTTAGTCCGTGTTTATATTCTAAAACGCTGAAAAAACGTTGACAAGCACGTTTGAAAAGAATCAGTAGCAAGAGCTTTACTGATTGATGTTGATTAACGTAATTGATTACAGGTGTTGTGTTTCACTTTATTTGTTATCTGGTTCTCTGATCCTGGTTTTTGAGACATGAGGGAGGAAAGCACAACAAAGAAAACGAGTGTGCTGAAAAGTGAATATTGAGATGTTACATAATTGTTTTGGAGATTGTTGAAACCCCTGGGAGCTGTTAAAAGAAGGTTTTCTCATCTACTGAGAGAATTATTGCAAAAGATGTCTCAATAAAAATGTAAATGAATCCAAATATATTAATAAATGAAGTAAAGGGAGCGTGGGTACTGCGCTTGAGACCCCACCTGGGTCTCCAAGGGGGCTCTCAAAGTTCTAACCTGCTGCAAAAGTGCTGCTCAATGTAGAACAAATGAGTCATGCATGTTCAGTATGTTTGCGTGTGTGTCTGTAT
This sequence comes from Nannoperca obscura, assembly GCA_036024295.1. Lineage (NCBI taxonomy): Eukaryota > Metazoa > Chordata > Actinopteri > Centrarchiformes > Percichthyidae > Nannoperca > Nannoperca obscura. The sequence continues at coordinate 23,144 of JAVQJL010018160.1, read as the reverse complement.
GAGGGGTGTGAGTGGTGAGTTAGGTGTTACAACAGATGGAGGAGTAGTATTCATAGAAACCAACTGTGAGGAGTGTTGATCAGAGGTATTTAAAACATCGGTGTTCCTTTAAGTCTGTGGAAGTTGCTCTGAAACGATAGCTTTTTATAGTTCGGACTGTCACGCCGAGTCTTATACTGACTCTGACGGCCTGTCACTGTGGGTCTGTGTCATAAGCAATATGCTGAGCCCAGGTCAGAAGACATACTGTAGCGTAGCCACGAAATTCACTGTCAACCGAATGCTTTCAGCTCGTTGTGAAAGAACCTAATGTGACCTACGCTCACACCCACACATCCTAAAAGATAAAAAGATCTTTTTTAAAGCCATGATTGTGCTCATGTCTCTGGTGGTAGAAAGTGTCCTGCATCCAGAAGGTCAAAGGGTCGATCTATGCAACAGCTTAAACATGATGTGTCTTGCTTTTCACTCTAAATCTCTCCAGATAAGCACCAGCAAAAATGCTTAAAATATGAATGTAAATGTAAAATGTTTGAGAAAGAAATGAAAGAGGCAAATTTAAGAAGAGAAAGAGCAGGAAACAGAGCTTGAGTAACCATCTGTCCAGATTACGTCTGGGAATTCTGCTAAATCACCACAGATCTGATGAACTGGAGGCCTAGCGCATCCGGACACACAAACTTACATATACTGTAAATGCTCGCACTCATTCTAAGCCTTCTCAGCCTTGAATTGACCTACATAGGGTATTTACCCCGGGATCGGTGCCAAATTGTAAACAGAATCCATGGAAATAATCCAAAAGAGTCTAATGAGAGCCTCTTCAGGATCTTTTGGGATGTTGGACTAAGAATGAACATACGGTGGAATATGGGATCAAGGCAAACAACCAGCTGCAGCCAATAATGACTGAATGACAGGCTGTCCTTCCATATCTGTCCGCCTCTCCTCTTTCCTCCCCCCTTGCTTACCTCTCCTCCTCTCTCGTCTGCCCTTCTATAGGAGTGAGACCGTGCTGCACCAGTTTTGCTGCCCCGCCCCTGAACATCCAGAGGCTGACACCGCTGGGTAGGAGCGACTCACACACCAATCACAGACACTATCCATGTACTCTCCTCAGTTTCTCCATGTTTTTCTCTGCAGTTTTGGCTCCTTCTGCTCGTACGGCGTGCTCTCTCAACCACCGAAAACTTTCTGTCTCAATACACTGTCTGTGCATGTTTCAGATAACTGAGTCATGTCCACACCCAGGCTTTTAATCATGCGTGTTGATGTGTGAGTGTGAATTGGTGCATTTATGGGCTTTTACTTATGGCCTGGAGATACAGTAAGAGAGTTAAATGCTCCGTAACAAACCTACAGCTCTTATAGCCTCAAGGGCAACTCACATATAGAGAGACAGAGAGAGGGCTTGGGGGTGGGGGTATGAACTGATATTGTCACTCTAAAGGTGCCCATGGCAACCCAGTAATGATGCAACGGCTACCACTGCCATAGTAACTGGAGGAGATAACTTTGAGGATCTACTGTAGCCACTTTTACCATCTGATTCTGCGTGGGCAGCTTGTCTGTTTTTTTGTATGAGTGTGTTCACTTTTTGTTTCTTTTTGCAGACATGTGAATGCATGACGTCTCACTTGGGGATGTTTGAATGTGCAGAGCTCTGTTGTAAAACTTTGAAAAGCTGATTTTGTCATGTCTCTCAGTGATTACTGTTTGCCCTCCCTCCTCCATTCCTCCCATCTTTTAATCCCCTGTTTCTAAATCTAGTCTTTCCCATTCATGTCTGCTTTTTCTGTCTCTTCATCTGCTGTAATATCTTTCCCCCTTGTTTTTTTTATTTCTGTATCTTCCATCGCTACTCATTATTTATCTGTCTGTTGGAAGACCTTGTTTTTCCTAATCATCTCTTCACAGGTATTTCTATCTGCCAAATCTCTCTCTCATTCTGTTTTTATTAACATCAGCATCTGTCTGTGTGGAATTCCTCTCTTTTTCTCTGATGTGACGACTTACTGTAATATCACCCACATAGTCCTGATTGGACGAACTAACGGCACAGCAGCAGTGGACAGCCACCTGAGAATGACGTGTAGAAGAGCAGTGTAACACCGTAGCTCGTTTATATCACCACATTAAACTGTGTGTGCCTTGTGACATCTCTTGGGAGGTTTGTGTGCTCACACAAACCTCCCAAGAGGTGTCATGGGATCTGTCCCTAACCTTACCAGGCCTTTGTATGTGTGTGTGTGTGTGTGTTTCTCCCCTGTACAGTAATGTAAGTCTCTGAGGGACCTTTAGAAATGCAGTTTGACAGATGCTCATGACGTCACACGAGCAGGCGGAGCAGGAGCTTGTGCTTGGTGGGTTTGTTGTCGCTACGATGTGTGAGAATGTGTGGGGGTGTGAGATATAGAGAGAGAGAGAGGGAGAGTATAGCGCCCATATCATTATGGAGGCTTTTGCTGTCCAGATGCATTAATAGCTCAACTCTTGCTTTTAAATCCTCTAATGTATTCTAATGTACTCTAATGTATTCTGATGCAGCGCAGGGGCATGGCAGTGTTTTAATAGAGTTTTTGATAGAGACAGCCTCCAGCATGCACAGACCAACACAGTCTCTCTTCCTGTTTCCTCCCTCTGTTTCTATCTCAGTCTTTCCTCTGGTTCCACTCGCTTCCCTTTTTCTCGCCATTTTTTTCTAACTGTATCTCATTTAAAGATATGAGCAAGCTTCTCTGGCCCTATCTCCGACTTTTAGCTGGGGATGTAGAATATTTGCTTTCACAGCAATCAAAGAAAACAAAGAGGAATGTTAGTGATGTACTCATTATTTAACCATGAGCAGGCTTTTTATTCTCCCCAGTGCTGTTTTTGCACTAGTCCCCTTCGTGTAAAAATTATTAGAGTAAGCATTATCTGGGTGGAAGAAAGATTGCACAAGCACACAACATCATGCCCACACTCATAATTGCACGCCATTATAAAAATTCTGAGGATGCGATCATACCGCTGTACTTACATCAATCCAATTTGGATTGATCCCTTAATATAAAAGGTGCTGAATGTCAGTGTATCTTTTAGAGGTGGTAGACTTTGTTGAGTTCAGAGTCAGATTCAGGCCAGATTCAGAATATTTCTGTTTTGTTTTTCTTTCCAGCTGCTGCTGTATTACAGAAATGCTTGTTTATTAAATAACTGTGGTGTAAGATTTGGTTTCAGCAAGTCCTGTTTGACTTTTAGAATATGGTAGTCTTGCAATGCTTCCGGTGTTTTTGAATGCGTATAATGGCATTGACTCATTCTCTTCTTTTACTCTAATCCTAGCAGCAGAACATAGAACAAATGAATGTAGTATGAAGAAAAAATTGTAATTTCATTTCTATGTAGGAGACTTAGAAAGTTATGCTTTTCATCACAACTGCCTCTGAAATGTTCATCTGAAAGATGTCATTTTTGCAGAAAGACATCAGCTTTCGGAGCCTCGTGCAATGATTTCCATGGCAAAACATGCGGTGCAACATTGTTATTGCTCCAAATGACCATTCAAGTGTTCAGATCCAAATATGAATGACCATTCTTTCAACTTCATAGCCAAAATCACACTGTATTTGTATATCTAGTTCATTATATATTCTTTCCACCACTTTAACTGGATTGTCCAAATTCAAAGATGAGCAGATTAATTCTTAATTATGTAGATTGCAACCACCTAAATTATTAATATGTTTGTGTGTATACATTTCTTGTTGTGTATTGGTGGTATAAAAATAACAATGCCTAACAAAAAGAGAAGAAGGAAAGTGTGCACTATAAAGTGCCCATACGTAACACTCTTTTTGGCTAAAACCTCATCAAGCTTTGCCTTTGATAGATTTGGGTAAATAACTGTTCAGTCAGGAAACTCACGTCTAAGTTTTAACTACCTTTTACAACAATTTGCATCTTAGTTTGTGGCTCTTCTCATGTAGTGCTCTGGAACTAACTCACAAACCCTCCGGTTGGAGTCTGAGATCCACAACATTTAATGAACACATCAAAAGAAGAATTCTAATCTTCTTGCACAGTTAAATGCTAAAACAGGCAGCAGTGTAGCAGCCAGGATGCAGAGTATTGAAATGAAACAATCTGAGGAGAGAAATTAACTATTTTAACTCTATGTTGTTTTGACTGAGCTGCTCACAACTTATAGACATAGAACCTGTGATAAGGGGGTCACAAGGAGATATTGCTTTGTTTTAAGGGTTCACAAGCAAAAAGTAGTTGGGAACCACCTGTAACGTGTAGCCTTTTCGGGGCAGATCTCCACACACCACACACCTCTACATTGTTGTGCTTGTTACCTTTGTTGCCTTTTCTTGCTTCTCATAAGACAACATCCAAACAGCACATTTCCATTCATCCACTCCCTACATTACTGACGTTACAGATTCTTCCCACTTATTCTTTTGCTTTTTTTGTGGTTAATACATTTCTTTGGTGTTTAGTATACCTGTGTGTCTCCCCCGTTTTTTGTCACAGTCTTTGAACTGTGCTGTGACAGTGTGTGTCAGTTAATTAATAATCAACTATTTTGATAATTATTTAATTATTTAGGTCGTTTATTAATGGGGGAATTATAAATATTCACTGTTTTGTGCTTCTCGAAATGTGAGAATGTCTCTGTTTTCTCTCTTTGGACATTGAATATCTTTGAATTATGGACTTTTGGTCGGTCAAAACAAGTTATTTGAACATGTCAACTTGGGCTCTGAGGAATTATGATGAGCATTTTTTGACAGATTAATTTGTAATGAAAATATTTATTCTTACAACCCTACTGTAGACTAAACTAGTAAGTTTCAGTATGTGGGAAATTATAAATTAGTGAAGGAGGGAATGATTTTGGACACAGCAGAAGCCAACTTAACAAAAAAGGTATTTTCATCTTGGTCATTATGTCCAGTTTCACTCCTGCAACCTGCAGTGGAGCTACAAATCTGACCAAATAGGACCGGACATGTAAACTCACTCATCCTTGCCCCAAGCCACCATCCCTCGTGAACCTCTTCACATTCCACATAGTTGATGGCGTGACACTGTGATAAGAGTTCTGAAGGTCAGTAGTGAGGACTGATGGCTTTCTGTTCTTATTTCCATGGCAGTGGACAGATGCTCAGTCTGGAGGATGGAACTTCCTCTGGTGGTGGACAGGAAGTGGAGGGGACCAAGAGAGAGGGACCCAGCGAGTATGAGATCAGCCTCGAGAATAAGAACAAACAGGTATGTCTTTTTTTTTTAAGCGGGTGTATGTGGGCCCAAGCAAGCACATGGTGGGACGGAGTGAATGCTGACTCCTCCAGCTGTTTAAGTATGAAGTGTGTGAAGGATGATTTTTTGACATTGTGTGTTCAGTGACAGAAAGGATTCCCATTCAGATCTATTTCTGTACGTGTTGACATGAAAAAGAACACCAGCAATTCCACAGCATCAGGAACACTAAAGATGCTAGGTTGTCATGGTAACAGCTAATAACTGCTTCTGGCGGCTGGAGATGTCTTTATTTCTGACACCAAACTGCTGAAGGGTCTGCTGTTGCCGCTGCTATCGCTGCTGCAGTGCGAGTGTGTGTAAATGAGCGTGAGTCTCTGTGCGTGTACATGCACTTTTTGTGGGTGTGCTTGCGTGAGCAGCAGACACACACCCAGGCACATGTGTGGCTGTCCTCCTTTTTCTCGCTCTATGTCTCTTCTTCCCTCTTCTTGCCTCCCACTCCCCCCCCCCTTCATCTCCCTCTTGCAGAAAATATAGGAGGGCAAAAATTCTGAAGGAAGCAGAGATTTTGGGCTGAGCTGTTCTGCCAACAAACAGAACAAAAATAGGCTTGTGCGGGTGTTTACTTTTCCATTCATTTTCTCAACAGCACCTTTGTCACAGCCCATCCATCCTCCTTCCCATGGCCCTTCAGACAGTATTAGCAGCTGAATGATGATAGATGATGTTTATTCTGACTCTAATACCATAAACCCTCACTGGTTTTAAAAGAGTGGACAAATACGTAAGGAGGATTCTAGGAAGAAGGGTGCGAGTATGAATTTCCTGACCTTCCAATCCTTAAAATCTTTTGATATTTTGTTGACATGGACACAAAATGTCAACATGGTGTTTGCTGGTGGATGAATAAATATTTTTCAGTAGCTGCTGTGTGCTTTGCAGTATCACTCTTGCAGTGCCATCAGTGAGTTTCAGAGCCTTGTCAACATGGTTGATATTTAAACTAACTCCCCCTCACTCTCTCCCCAGATAGAAGAGTTAGAGCAGAAGTATGGAGGCCACCTCATAGCGAGGCGGGCAGCCCGTCGTATCCAGACGGGCTTCCGTCAGTACCAGCTCAGCAAAAACTTCCAGAAGATCCGTAACTCTCTGTCAGAGAGCAAGTTGCCCCGCCGAATCTCCCTGCGCCATCCCAGCCCTTCAGGTCGAAACCGGAACGCAACCCAGAGACACAGTTACAGTCTGCATCCAGGAGGAGGACAGATACCCTTACGCTCCAAAACTCCTCCTCCGCCCCCCTGTCGCTCCACCTCTCTGCCCCCTTCTCCGGCGTCTGCCCCAGCAGCTTCTCCCTCTCCTGCCCCAGGCCCAGCATCACCTCAAACCCCTGGACAAACACTCACACAGCTGGAAGACTGCTTCTCTGAACAAGTGAGTGTTTTTATTTCATGTTACAGCTCCCAACAGCTTAATTTAAGTAAGTAAAAGAAGTAAGAAATAAGATTTCATTAAGTTTAGCCACTAGCCAGCAGCATGGCTGTAGGCATTGCAATGCTGACCCACCATTTTGGTCCAGACAGTGTCTGCAAACTGAGAAGCACCTGATTCAGCTGCGTACTGCTGAAAGATGTGCAGATAACCCTGTTTCAACTACATCTCAACAACTATTTGATGCATTGCCTTGAAATTTAGTTCAGACATTCACAGTGTTCAGAGGATGCATCTGAATGAATTTGGTGCAGGCACCAGCAGGTCAAAGTTTGCACTTATCCTGTGAAATATCTGAACATCTCCAAGATGGATTAGCATAACACTTTGTACAGATATACATGGTTTGTACAGGCTTAATGACTTTGGTGATCCCGTGACTTTTCACCTATCCTATCCTACCCTCATCCAAGCAAAGATCAGCTGTTCAGCAGCTTGACCCAGCCTTATGTCTACATTTTATCTGCTTTCGACTTCACTGCATTGGCTTGATAGCCAGTTTCATCTAAATGCCATGGTCTGTTCAGCAGCCAACAACCATCAGTGTTTATTTAGTTCCACTAGTCTTACAAATATCCACCAATTAGCAACCCCTCTGATATCAGAAGCATTTCCACACATGAATCGTGTCTCTTGACTTGATTAAATCATTGGTTTTGAAGTGTATTTTCTTGTCATCGTGTTAACAGCTTCATTCCTTGGCCCAGTCAATTGATGAAGCCCTTCGTGGTTGGAGCTTGTCAGATGGCGGAGAGGGCAAGGGGCTACTGATGGACCCCGGGGCCCTTCGTGCAGCTGCTGAGAGTGCTTGCATGCCTCGCAGTGCCAGCTCGCTGCTCATGGCCTTCAGGGATGTCACTGTTCACATCGACAGCAATAGCTCCTACACCATCTCCTCCGCCACCACCACAACCACCACCTCTCTGGGAAATGCCGGCAGGGGAGAGCCGGGCAGCCGGAAGACTTCTGTGAGTGGGATGGCTGGGGGAGGAGACGGCCTGTCAGGAGAGGAGCCAGAGTTTCCAGCACCTCCGCCCATCGAGGAGCTGGAAATGGGTTATCCAGGATCCAGGAGGGGTTCAGCAGTGCCAGCTCCAGGAGGAGGAGGAATGGAGGGGGAGAGTGGCTCAGACAGACTGGGGTCCACCTCCACTTCTACCTCTACTTCCACCTCTATCTCCACCTCAACCCAGTCTAACCAGCAGCCGGCTCAGATTTATACCCAGTACCAGCAGTACCACTACACCCATCCTCAGCAGATCCCCGGGGGTCCAAGCCCCGAGGCCCTGCAGGCCCTGGTCGTGTCTCTGCCCAGGGACCACTGCCAGGATCCAGCCTCTTGCCGCTCACCAACGCTGTCCACAGACACACACCGCAAACGCCTCTACCGTATAGGACTCAACCTCTTCAATGTGTGAGTGGCTGGCAACACACACATGCACACTGACACACAGAAAATTGCAAAATATATTTCTACACCCTCTGGCACAGGGTTCAAAGTACACTTATTACTACTCGTGTCCAACAAATCTCCAACTGCAATCTGCAAAACTGCTCTAAGCAGCTGCTCATTAGTGCTCATAATTGTTGGGAGGAGCTGCCTGTTCAGTGGCATCTTGTGATGTCGTGATGTCAATGAAAAAATGAGATAGAGAGGGGGGCATGGGACGAAGAGAGGAAGAGAGAGAGAGAGAGAGAGAGAGAGAGAGAGAGAGAGAGAGAAAAGATGGAAAATGCAGTTGAAGAGGAGAGGCAGTCAAGGAGGTCATGAACAATGTGAGAGCCTCTCCGTTTCTATATATAGAGTCCACGGTTGGCCTGCACTTATTATTAGTTAATACAAATTAAAGTAAATTAACTCATATGCATCAGTGACAGTGGGTCTGATCCAGAGGTCCAGAGCTAACAGCTTTTGCGCATGAATGCACTTTCCTTCTTTCTCTTTGTGCTTCCTCTTATACACACACGTACTTTCCCTGATACACACACACACACAGACACACACACTTAAGCACCCTGTCTCTTAACTACAGTGTTACGCATTTTCTTTCTCACTCGGGCCCACACACCTATTTGCTTGAACGCACAAAAACATCACACACACAAACACGCTGTTTAACTCATATCACTTTGTGCTTTTCTGCTGTTGGCTATCTGCGGGGCAGGAACCCAGAGAGAGGCATCCACTTCCTGATCACGCGTGGTTTCGTCCCAGACACGGCCATCGGAGTGGCTCACTTCCTGTTGCAGAGGAAGGGCCTGAGCAGACAGATGATTGGAGAATTCTTGGGAAACAGCAAACTGCAATTCAACAGAGATGTCCTCGAGTGAGTCTTCATTATTTATGACACATTATCACACATTCTATACTTATGGTTGGTTTTTGTTGTAATGAGTCCAGTTCTCGAATTAGTTTGTTTTTTAGCTTTCAACTGCATCTCATGGGCTTCATCAGTGGATGGAGTTTACTCAGTTCTCATGGAGATTACCTTATAAATAACTTGACACCACTTTCTAAAAAGGTGTTTTAAATTGTAACTAATAGATTTATTATTGCTAATAAATGATCTACTAATACTTTATATATCAGTTATAAGCCTTTAATGGGGTACTCCAGCCATTTATTATTGCACTTCCATAAAGTCGGGGGACGTCATGGTCAAATAGTAAAATCGTCAAAGTCAAAGTAGCAGAGGCCAAAACTCTGGTCCCTACATTGTGTAAATCTCCAAAAACTGCAGGAACCTACACTTCCCGAAATTCAAACTCAATAGTGTCTCTTTGTTAAACTCTCCCTGACTGGTAAACACCCACATCTTTCAAACTTCACACTTCCAGTTTGAAAAGCAGGCTTTCTATTATACATTTCTAGTTTCTAGTTTTTTCCCAAGCCAGACAAGACCCTGCACATCAGCAAGGTGATTTTGTCAGACTATAGACAGCTCCTTCAGAGTCAGAGAAGATATTATACAAACTAGATAGTTGTCATGACAAGATAAACTGACATTAATGTAAAAAATTGGTGGAGTGCCCCTTTAATCATATCTATATCTGTACCAAGGTCAACAATAAGCTTTGAACCTCGACTCCCTGGATGTTTTGTATGCTGCTCTTTACTACTAATAAACAAGAGGAGATAAAAGATTCAATAACAGATTTGTTAGACTTGGACATGAATTAATTCAGGTAAATACCTGAATTATACCTAAAATAGAACTAACTTTTGGAACCTAACTTGGCACACATACACACAAACACACACACACACACACACACACACACACACACACCCACATACACACACACACACACACACACACACACACAAACACACATATACACACACACAAACTGACTTGACATGCATAAATGCAACACATCCATGAAAACACGCATTTACCTAATGCTTTCACACTCTCTCTTTTTGCATCCAACCAGTGTAGACAGAGATCCAGGATAGAGAGGCTTTTTGCTGAGGTTGTTGCAGAGATTGTAGAAATAGGTCACTGCACTGAACACACACACACACACACACACACTCACACACACACACACACACACACCCTCACTTTCTTTCACAGACTGACACATAGACACACATGCATGGACACAAATACGCACATGCGCATAAACGTACATGCACAATTTTGTGTATGTACTTCTTCCATTGCTACAGCCTGTCCTCAGCCTTTCATGTACCTCTCTCTTGCCCCCTCGCTCTTTGCATATCATTATTTCGCCCTCTCATCCCTCTCTTTCCTTTCCTCTTATCTCTCACTGCCGTCAGACCCTGTCTTCTCATTTGATGTCTGCACAAAGTGTGTGCGTGTGCGTGTGCAAACATGCTGTCTCTCTTTGCGTCTTCCAGGTCAGTTGTTCTGTAATGGAACTATGACTGTAAGAGAAAGATTTGCCATCAGCACTACCCACAGTTTGTTGCACATGCACAAACACACACTTGCAGCCAGTCACTAACTCACCTTCTCATTACAGTGACACATTACAACTAAACTCAATCTCACTCTTCTTTCTCTCTTGCTTTCTTTTTTCTCTTTGTCTGTCCCTTTATAGCTGTGTTGTGGATGAGATGGATTTCTCTGGCATGGAGCTTGACGAAGCACTGAGAAAGTTCCAGGCTCATGTTCGTGTTCAGGGAGAAGCACAGAAAGTGGAGAGACTCATCGAAGCCTTTAGGTGAGACAACTCGCTCACAACCCGGCCTCACTGACTAACCGGCTTTGGCTTCACTTTTGAATAAAATTCAACACAACAACAGTCCATCACATGACCGAGCAGGGCTGGTAAGGGCACTCTGAAGTTTTTCAAATGAATAGACATTTTGCCTGTAGCCACCTATGCAAAACTAAAAACACAATGACAGGTTACCAAGCTCATATATTTTGTAATAAAATAGGAGCAAAAGAAGTCTTTCCTTAACTCATCTTGCGGCCTTGGGGTAGCAGAAATCCAGATACACATACTAATGGTCCGACTGTATAGACAAAGTGTTTAACTTGTTACTTCTAGCTCATTGTGACAGGCTCTGATGAAACCAAAGCCTTGTATCATTAAGAAATTGCACTGATTGCCTGTAACCTTTGACTAAACTCAGCAGTGTTTGATTGTCAGACAATCATAACGGAGATCTGCGCTGCAGGCAATCAGTGTGCATTCCATCAGGACAAAAATAGATGCCCCATGTCACAACTTTCTCCCCTGGATGACACTTTCTGGCCAAATTTTCAGGCTTTGTAGGCTGTTTGAATGTGCTTGACAGTTGTGTGACCATTTCCATCCAAAATCACACATGAATATGTAATATTGCATATTTGGTACTCATGAGGTCTCAGCCTAAGCGGGTTTTCTGCTCATTTTGTCAGTGCTGACTCCTGCCCTCCAGTCACAAAAAAATATGAGCATATTTGCTGAAGAAGACTCATTTAAATACCAAGAGGGCCTAGAGAGACCTACTGTAGTCTGCACTTTGTGCTTTTGAATATACTGTCAAGCTTGGCCCCTAACCAACTCCTGGACAGAAACAGGTTTTACTGTTGCTATTTTACCTTCTGACTGAAAAGTCTGTGAAGCAAAAAAAAGACAGAGACAGAAGTGACCAGACAAATAGGAACTGCAATTGGTGCCTTATCCCCAGGCTGGCACTGTCCTTGAAATGTCCTGGTAAAATCCAAAGATTGCTCCCAGGACTAAAAATGCAATGAAATGGCCATCGTTGTTTTCTATTTCAGAGTAATTGGTTGCATTGCTGTGTACATTTAATCTCCCTCTGCTGATGTGCTGCTCTTTCCCTCAGGATTACCAGCAATGTCACAATGTTGTCCACTGTCCCTTTGAACTCTCTACCAAGATGTCCTTCTAAATTACACTAAGTTGCTAGTATATTTCAATGTAAGGTCCTTTTTTGTCTTAGCTGCTGACTTTGATGTTGTCTTTTTTGGTCTCAAAGCTAAAAACTTAGATTTCAGGCAGACGTTTTTCTAGTTTACAGTCATTCTAGTGGCTCTGTGAGGCTATACTTTAGCACAGCTGTCCTTTGAGCTAAATGCTAATGTCAGTATACTAACATGCTCACAATGTTAACATGCTGATGTTTAGCAGGTATAATGTTCACAATATATACCATCTTAGTTTCTAACAATTACTAATTAGCATGAAACACAAACAACAAAGTACAGCTTTAACACTAGATGAAAAATCTGAGTTATAACCGAAGTTATTACAATTCATCCTGAGGGGGACACGAATGTATAAACCAAACTTTATGTCAATCAATCCAGTAGTAGTAGTAGACTAGCAACATTGACATTGCTAGAGCCACCAGCTAGCATGGCTGATATATAGTTATATTTTTTTAAATCCTAAATTTGCTGGGAACTGTAGTTTTAAGCAAACATCACTGATGTTTCTAAGTTATGTGAACAGGAATAAATAGCACATATGGTGGGGACTATTCCTGGGAATTTTTACAGCTACAAGACGGTGTATGTAGGATTGACTCAAAATAATAATGTCCATTTTCATCATAATAAATGAACATATCACGCAGTGCAAAGGTGTGGCTCATTGATGTGTTTCAATAGAGGTCTATGGCACAATGGAATAAGTTATACCAGGCTGTGGATACATACGTTGTTAGAAGGATCAATTCATTTTTGGTTTTGGTCTTTTCATTGGATTTGTAAAACAGTGTGAAAAAATATAAACTATCACCAGTCCTATCCATTAAGTAGTTGAGTGGTGAGGGAAGATAGGAAAAAGAGCAGTCATGACACTGCCCCTCTCTGCGTCTGATTTGAGGGCCAATCAGAACACCCACCATGGTCATCAGTTAATCACATCACACTCAATCATGTACTGAGCTCCTGGGTGCAGATTACAAATTCATCAGCGATCTGAGAGCACACTCTCTATAGCTGGAGCTGTGAGTATAGAGTGGGCTTTATGGGGACAGCCAGACATCCAATGCTATGAGTGTTACGTAACAGTTGTTATGTCATCTGTTTGAAGCATGTTGTACTCTTGTCGTGAGTAGTTCTTTTTATACAAAGTGGTATTTGTGCCAGCTGGCATGCAACTTTCACTGCAGATATGATAAGAGATCGGGAGCTAGCGTTTAAATTAACTGGTTACATAAGATGGAGATCTGTGCTTGGAAATGTGTGAATGAAGCACAGACAACATCAAGTTAATTTTATTTATATAGCCCAATAATCACATATCCCCAGTTGCCTCAAGGGATTTTACAATCTTTTCAGCATACAACAAACCTCTGTTCTTAGACCCTTGATTCTAATGAGGAAACCCCCCCCCCCCCATAAGAAGAAACCTCAGGAAGAGCAACAGAGGAGAAATACCTCTCCCAGGATGGACACACATGCAATAGATGTTATGTGTACAAATTATAATATGTAGATTGTAAAACATAAGAGGACAATTGAGCAGGTTCATGTGTCGCCCAGTAGGAATTACATCAAGTTGGCAAATCAAGAGGCTCGTTTGTTCTTCTGTGTTTCTCTGTATGTGCATGTGTATATTATATCTGCCGCAGCATTTGTGCCAAGCAGAATCTATTCTCCCTCAAAGGCATTGCTACTGAACTGGGCCGTTGTTGATTGATACACTGTGAGTTTTCTGGCCTTAGATCATATGTGGGGTCTGGGAAAAGGCTTTCTGGTTGCGCAGGTCTCAGATGTGGCCTCTCACTTGCAAATGCTCTGACAAGTACATAGTCCTCTGGAGTAGAGCATCCCTCTTCATGTCTGCATCCTGGCTAACTCCAGAGATAAAAGCCTCTCACCATTGAAAAGGCCCACTGTGTAAGTGTAAGTGACAGTAATAAAGATAGGGGGAAGAAGTGGGGGACGGAGGGGTGGAAGTGAGAGTTTGTGAAGTCCGTGGGCAGCGACGGAGCAAAGCAAGTCCACATGCAGCATATCTCCAAAGCCATCTGGGCAGCGTTACCTCACCTAGGGCAGCACCACTTTGGACTGGCAAATGTCTCCTGTGTCCTGTCAGTCAAATGTATGATAGAGTGACTGCTGCTCACAGCTGAGTAGAAGTTAACGTCAGTCTTTGAGTCAATCAGTCGGATTATAAAATAGTGCTGCTTGTATGGTGAGATATCTGCCTTAAAATGAATGCCTCCATCTCAAAGCAAGAACAAGCTACTTTTTAAAGGTCATTCTCTATATGGCCTCTATGACTTTACCAATTTATACAAAGCTCTCTTAAATGTGGGTTAGGCAGAATTTTTTGGGGGCCTTTTTGGGCGAAAGTTCCATAATAACCTTTCAAGATATTGTAATTGGTCTGAGAGAAAACTAGACTTACTACTGTTGGCTCTGTTTGAAGGCTTCAGAAAATTTTGCCCATGACGGGAGACTTTGGCCAATCACAGATTATTTCAGAGAGAGGGCGTAATCCTATTGACTGCTGTCAATACTGCTGTACCCTCCAGACAGTGAGAGCCTGATCCTGCATAATATCCTGCAACTTGTGATAAATGTACAATACCTTTTTTGCCTACAGCAGCAGCATATAGTACAAAACATGTGTGAACACGTCCTGGCTCCACACGCAGCTTCAGGCTCGTTATGTTTGATGAATCCCAAGATATCCTTCCAGCTCACTGTTGATATTTTAAACACAGGTCGAGCGCAGATAAAATCTTGGCATTTGGGTGTGCGATTGGGCACAATAACAAAGTCACGGAGTGATCATCGTTACATTTTGGTAAATTGGCTCTGTGATCCTGAAGATACAGGGATGTTAAGAGGTGTTTCAAATATTCAGTCTGCCGTCACTGATTATAAATGGGGTGGGGAAAAGATTAGAATTACCTTTTAGTATAAAGCAATACATTTTAATAGCTGCACAAACTGCATCCTCAAAATAACAAGGCTGAATCAACACATCTCTACAACTGCTTCAACAAATGATGGTAGGGTTTATTGTAGGAATGTTGCATTAGACTACATTAGTTTTAGCCAGGTGTACTTGATAAAGTGGCAGCTGAGGTTAAGTTAATTTCAGCCCAGCAAAAAAATTCTAGTTTCTTCAATCATTGTCTGCAGTTTATCAACATATTCACTCAGTTGATGTTATTTATTTCTGTGTTACTGGAAAGTTGTTAATAACAGAATTTGGTTAGATCGGTTGTTGTCATGATTTGGCAACAGTACAATGCACATTGATATATACATTAGGTAGCTGAAGCCAAACAATATGATTTTGTCCAGGATGCATTAAATCCATGAATCTACCATTAAACAGGATCAGTTGTGCTGTTTTACACACCGACCTTGTGGTAACCTGGCAAGTACTTCAGTGCTGTAGTTCTTGGCAATCGTATTTATCATACTAGAAAAAAATGTTTCAGCTAGTGCGCATGCTGTTATCCATGTCAAAGCAATAATACTCTTCAGGATATGAATGCCATTTGAATATTTTAATGATTGGGGTTTCTGCTGGTGGTACTTGCTGTGTATTACCTACAGCATATTTGTCTTAATAGTGATATAATGTCCAAGAATCCAGACCAATATAAGATGCAGAGAAATGTTTGACCAAACCTATGATATGAACTCTGTTGTCCAATTTTTTCTCCACAGCCAGAGGTACTGTATGTGTAATCCTGACGTGGTGCAGCAGTTTCACAACCCAGACACTATCTTCATCCTGGCCTTCGCTGTGGTCCTCCTCAACACTGACATGTACTCGCCCAACATCAAACCCCAGCGCAAAATGGGCCTCGATGACTTCATACGCAACCTAAGAGGTTAGTGTGTCCAAATACAGTACAGTATGTGCATATATGAGAGATAAAGGGTGTGTGTTTATATAGTGGCTCTATGTGTGTGTCCTTTCAGGGAGTGTGAACAGAACCTGTGAATAGAGCTGGTATAATGAGCCGCAGACATGTATGGCAAGTGGTTTTGTGAGCAGTTCTAACATTGCTTATATAGTAACCACATGTAGAGGAGATCCACTGGAGATATATGCCAGAAAAAATGTTAAGGAGGACGAAAAAGAGAGCAGAGTGCAATGAAAGTCAGAGTTTTACAACAAGCACTCTCTTATCAACCTCATTTCAATCTCGGTATCAGTCTTTTGAGTGACGGCTTCTTGAAGTAAAGTAAATTACTCAAATAGGCGGCGGGTGCTTGCCTTGCCTTGCTCGCAACCATCAAGGAAACCATCAGCTGTGCAGGAGGAGATTCCTGATATCCTTGACTCAGAGCTCTGCCCCAGAGACCGTGGCGTTGACCAATTTAATTGAGGCTCACTTAGCGTTAGATTTAACGATATGAGCTTGAGTTTCCGGACGCAATTCTTCACCTGCACTCCCTGAGGCTCTCAACACGGTCTCCATCCAGCAGTTGAACAGATATATACATTTACTGCTTAAAAAAGAGCAGTTTGACTTGTATTTGTACCTTCAGTTAATGGAAAAATCCTTTTTTTATATAATACTGCACAATTTGAATTTGTGAGCTGAGCAGATTTCTCCTTAAAGCCAAACCGCAGTGAGAGACTTCAGTGAGGATGTCTATGTGCTGTTCCACAGGGATAATGGAACAACTACCAGGACACAATGACAGCGCACACTGGGATAAAAGCACATTTTCCTGATTCACAGCAGCAGTGAAAAACTAATTTGACTGTAATATCTCAAACAATAATCATGTGAGCCCACACAGTCAATCTCGAATTCAGTGATTATTAATTCGATAGCTTGGATTCCCATTAGCTTCCACTGTTGCTGTTGCTATTCATAAAATAAATATTGATTACATGTTAACTTTAATATCTTTGGTAATGACTTGGTGTCACTGGGTTACAATACGTGAAGGCTAGCCTATTGAAAAAAACTCCCATTTCCAACTGTTGAAGTATTTATGTGAAATAAATTAATTACACATTAGCTACAAGAGACCAATTTAGAATAATATCAGAATGAAGGTACTGAAAACAAAAGGTTTTGTGTCATTTAAACTGCATATGTGCCACCATGTAAAAATGGAAAGCTTTAGAGACATAGCAACAGTAACGAAGGGGGGCGAGGGCTGATTGCCTGTATGATTTATGGACTGCTTCTCACCTTGATAAAGTGACCACTCCTACATTTCATGGACCATTGTTCTCTCAGGTGTGGATGATGGAGCAGACATCCCCAGGGAGATGGTCGCAGGCATTTATGAAAGGATCCAACAAAGAGAGCTCCGCTCCAATGAAGACCACGTCACCTATGTGAGCCGCGTGGAGCAGTCCATCCTGGGCCTGAAAACTGTGAGTGATACTTGTGTGCAAGTCTTTCCCCTTTCTCTTTTTTCTCATTTCAGTGAGCTGTCTGTAGTTGTTTGTACAGTCTTTTTTCCTCTTGTGTCATGTATTATTTCGCTGCAGTCTGTTCTCTGTACTACCTGTCATCTCCATCTCTTTAACTTCGTCTCCGTAGATCCTCGCTGTGCCCCACAGACGTCTGGTGTGCTGCTGTCGCCTGTTTGAGGTGCCTGACGCCAACAAGCCTCACAAACAGAAACTGTCCCAGCTCCAGAGAGAGGTCTTCCTCTTCAATGACCTGCTGCTGGTAAGGAACCACTGTTATGTGACTCATTACAAAACTGCATTTAATTGTCAGTGCAAAATATAATGAATGTAACAGCCAGACATAATCAGTTCTATGTTCATTAAGCCACGGTGTGTGTTACGTGTCTCTATGGTAGATCCTGAAGCTGTGTCCCAAGAAGAAAAGCTCAGCCTCATACACCTTCTGTAAAGCTATGGGTCTTCTGGGAATGCAGTTTCACCTCTTCAGCAATGAATGTAAGATGCTACTTTACTTTGCAGCAGTTTATTCTCACAACAGATCCACCCTGGTGCCGGAAAAATGCTGAGCTAACTGTCAAAGCCATCAGCAGAGTACCCAATTAATTGCCAAGAGGTCATCAGTAAAGCAAAATCAAAACACACCTAAAACATTTGGCCTAGTGATGGCACTAGATGAAAACTGAGATTATTATAATTCATGCTGTGGCGAACTTGAATGTTCTAAATATAATTTGGTAAAGACATTCAAAGAGCCACAAAGCCAGCATGGCTTAAATTGCGTGCATGAAAACAAAAATAGAAAAACTACTGATCTTCAGTACGTATGAGCTTTCTAATATTTCTGCAAACCTTTAGTTGCAATGTTCAAGAAGCCATTGCTGACAACAGAAACTCATTTGGTCATTAACCTTCAAAGCACAAGTTTTTGCAGGTATTCTTAGCGGCAACATTTTGTGAAGTAGAAACTAAAGTAAAACCTGCAACACTGAAGCGTTTTGAAAGATCCTCAAATCCTGCATCCTTTCTTAGAATCAAAGTTATGGTGAAAGCGCTTTCCTTTTTTATTTGACACCCTGTCGGGGTTTCTCATCAGACTACGCCCATGGCATCACCATGCTGAGCCCGTTTACCTCAGAGAAGAAGCAGCTGGTGAGTTTCTGCTCCCCGAGCGGAGAAGAACTGAGGAAATTTGCAGAGGAGCTCCGCGAGGCCATCACAGAGGTCAATGAGATGGAGCAGATACACATCCAGTGTAAGAAGCCCGCGCAGCTCAACACACGCAAATGAAAACAAAACGCATACCGTACTGTGTATGGCTTGTTGCAATCTCTTTTGCCTTTGTTGTAGGGGAATTGGAGAGGCATCAAGGGATCCAGCCACACAGCATACACACCAATGGCGGGCAAGTGGACATACACACAGGACACGGCTCTCCCTCAGGTGCTGGTTTTGCTCGGGCAGCATAAAATGCATAACACAGCGTACATTGTTAATAAAATGGATACATTACTTAAGGCAATGTGGAAAATAGGACAACTTCACGGAGGAGAGGCGCATGAAAAAGCCCACCACACTGAGAAAATAAAAAAATAAAAAAAGAAGAGCAAATGATGGTCAGAGGGCACTATTTTTGTATTAAAAGAATACATAGTTTCAACAAGTAACTTTCTCTAAAACCACAAATAGTTGTTTTTGCATTTCTCAGTGCACAGGTTAAAGGTAAACAAACACATTACAGATTTTATACAGATTTCATTCACTTTTGATAGAACCAGGCTAACTGTTTCCCCTGACTGCTTCCAGTCTTGCCAAGCTAAACACGACCAATCTCTGACTGGTATCAGTCCCTCCGAAAGAAAGCAAAAAAGTGTATTTCCCAAAACACTCAACTATTCCTTTAAACAAATGACAGCCCTCCCTGCATGAAGAATTTCTTCTCCGTTTTTAACATTCTGTACATGAAGTTGAAATCTGCCTGTTGACTTACAAATAGGCCCGTTTCTCCCCACAGGCCAACAGGATGTGTATGATAAAACTGGCAACAACAACACAGTAGAGGTAAGTGTGAAAGCCATACTTGTCTCTCTCAGGTAAGTGCCTGCATCTCCAGCTCCGTGGGTGTGGGTTTGTATGTGAGTGTGTGTGTGCAGTTAAAGAGGGACTGTGCCTCATCCTGAAAAGAGAGTCTGCTTTATGCTTTGCTTTAAAAGTGCACTGCCCGAGGCACATCCCCACTATGCAGCCAATGATACAAAGGCCGTTGAGAGGAGTCTGCTGTAGTGGCGCTACAAACAGTCCCCTTTTTTGTCTCATGAGTGGATACAACATCCCTTCTTTCATCAGCTGCTGCTTGCCAGCCTTATTGTATAAGCCTTTGCAAGCCACCATAAGCCTGGCTGGCTCCTAGAATACCATCTACAAAGCCAGATAAGCTTGATACCGTTAACAGTCTGTTGAGTGTGTGGGTGGGTGTGTGTCTGTTGAACCAGCCCTTCCTTTAACTAAACATAGTGATAGAAGCTTTAGAGGTTTTCCCCTTTTCCAGTTTTCTCTCTGTTTTATCACCCTGCTTATTCTCCTCTCTCTTTCCTGCCTCTCAGTCAGTCCTTCAGAGTTGTAAATAAGTGTGTTAGGGAGACACTACGCCCTCGGTGTCACTCTCTCCTCTCCCGACACTCCCTTTATCTTTTAGCTTCTCATTCTGCCACTCATTGATCGTGTTCGCATACCCACACATAATCTCCAAAACGTTCCCGTCATGATCTCTGACCAAAGTTTCTTCTTACCCCCTGCAACCCTTTTCTCTTTCTGGGCTGGTGCGTGTGTGATTGAGTGAAAAAGAGAGAGAATTTTTGTGTATCTTGCATGCGCTCACTCGGCACACTACCGACCTGCATGTCTGCATGCCCATGTGCGTAACACACCAGAGGGCTGCGTAGAGGCTGCGTTCAGGCTGGTAACTCCTCATGCGTTCTCTGACTGTTCCTAAACTAGGTGTCAATTCACAACAGGCTGCAGACCTATCAACTGAGCCAACCCAGCATTGAGTCCATACCTCTGGCCCTGGCTGCACCACCCGCCCTGCTCAGCCCTGTCCAGCCTGGCGAGCTCCGCCCCGAAACACTCATCCAATGCCAACAGATCGTCAAGGTGATCGTCGTGGACCAGAGTGGGCGAGGGCGGATGGAGGCCTTCCTCAGCCAAGGCCCGGCGACCCATCAGCTCATCCAGTCGGCCATGTCCACACCCGTGCGCGTCAGAGAGGGAGACGGCCCTCAGCCCCCTCTGCCGCCTCCCCCTCCACCTTACAACCACCCTCACCAGTTCTGTCCCCCTGACTCACCCATGCCCCTCCACCACACCATGCCTCTCATCCGCAGGCGCAACTCCAGTGGCTCCCGCAGCATCGTCTGAGTCACCGCCTACTTTACGAACCCTGGGGGCCAGACATGACCCTCACATTCACACACAGCAACATACACATGCTGGAACACTGGTCGACTCACTTTGAATATTAAGATAAAAGCATTGCAAAAAAAAGAGAGCAAGGAATATACTGTATGAGTCGAAGAAAGGGGCAAATGAAAAGGAAACCAACAAGAATCTATTTATAGTTTTGACTGAGTGGTGTTGTTTTTGAACGTGGAGTAGTTCTGATGCCATTTATGAAAGACTTTCTTTTCTGAACGTGTCACCCGGTAGCTGATGATGTTGTCTGTCTAGATTTCACACTCTTTAAGAGATCTTGTGACTTTGCATTTTTAAATATCACCGGTCCAATAAATCTGTCTGTGAGCTACGACCGTGAAACCGAGGGTCGATGTCAGAAAAAGCAAACTCTGGCAGGCCCGAAAGGACAAGGGATCACTTTAAATATAAAGGACAAAACGGTTTTGTTTTGTTTTCTTTCAGGATATTGATGTCAAGTTCAATTCTCTTTGTTTGGTCCAGGTTTTCAGCATTAGATATCACACTCAGTGAGGAATCATTTCAGCAGAGCTAATCTAGCTTCTCCTCACTGTAATCTTTTTTCCTCCCTCGTCTCTGCATAAAGAAACAACAGTACCAGTTTATTTGTTTCCTTCATTTTCTAGGGAGCAGATAATCAGTGTGAGGAAGAAGGCGAAGTAAAGGGTAAAGGATCTAACACCTCCTGTCAGGTGCAGTATAGGGATGTTGCTACTCACAAAATGAACCTAAAACCATATCCTGACGACAATCATATTTTTCTGTGCTTCACTGTTGTGTTTTGCTAAACTTGTGTGAGCAGATATCTTCACAGCAGCGTGTGACTGTCCTGATTCAGGAAAGGATTTGCTGCACTGTAACATGTACTATCTGCACCTCTGAGTTGTACTGAGAGCAGCGTGCTTGTGTACTGTGTTCACTCTGCTTACTCATGGGCAGCAGGAAGCAGGGCTGGTAATTCAGCCAAAACAAGGCTAAAACAAGGCCGGATGAAGCCTTTCTACTCCTGTACATTTACTGCTAATGTGTTACCTTGCGTGAATATTATTGTTACCTTTGGATTTAGGCAATATCTCAGCCCAGAAAACTCTTAGCTTTAGTTTAAAAATGAATAAAAATTGCTCCACACAGGGTAGACCAAGGTCACCTCACAAAAGCATTACTCCCCTCTCACGTATTATATTTTTCCTTGCACACTGAAATTGTTATATAGGCAAAGATGCATTCCTTTACTGAATGTTTGTCAGGGGGAAAACCCAAGATGTCCATGTAATAATTATTGATTTCATCGACATGTTGTCGGTCCAGTGTTGATGGTTCGAGCTTGAACCAGTTTGTACAGCAGATTACAAATCATCCAACTAAGACACATCGAACACGTCTTGTAGCTTTTGCACCACAGAATATATTGGATATATTGTAAATAGATAATATAGATTTATTCTGAAAAAGTGATTGGTTCACCCAGTGTGTGTATCTACGTATGTATTTGTACAGAGAAGATCTAGTTTAAAAGAAAAAAAGGATATTATAGTTATTATAGATATTATTATTATTCACATTTAATATCAGGGGGTGTCCTACATCCTACTGCTACAAGAGACAGGAAACAGGCAGCTTTTATAGAACACACTCCAGTTACCATGGTAACACACAGATATAATTACAGATCTACATTCATCATTAAATTACTGTGTCATATTATTATAGGATTATTAGGAGATGGCTGTGTCACCTGTTAGGGTGTGTAAAGGGCTATGCTGTATTGGTGAATACGTGCAGTAAATCACAGGTCATGCACACACACACACACGCACGAACACAGTATATATTTGCATACACAACCACACACACTGATGTACACAAACACATAGCTGCCAAAGCAACAACAAATCCAGCTTAGATTCACCTTAGAAACTGCTTGATTTCTCAAGTCAGCAACCCCACTTTATTTACTGTAAACTCTGACTGACTTGTACTATACAGCATGATATTTTTGTGTTTTTTTTTTTTTTCATTTGCAGTACATGGGAGGGGGGGGGGGGGATTGTATTTTTTGTTCATTATTTTGCGGGCATGTTGGGGTT
>JAVQJL010018143.1:0-19043 GCA_036024295.1 Nannoperca obscura | reverse complement strand
TCTCTCTCTCTCTCTCTCTCTCTCTCTCTCTCTCTCTCTCTCTCTCTCTCTCTCTCTCTCTCTCTCTCTCTCTCTCTCTCTCTCTCTCTCTCTCCAGGCTTGAAGACCTATCTGATCTCTGGCAGGAAGGTGGAGCCTCACTCTCACTGTAGCTGCTCTCAGTCGGGGTTGGCTGGGCCTGAGCTTGCCGATCCTCTGTGCCCCACGTCCAGGGTGCACACACCTGATGGAGGTCCTTCAGCTTGCACCATGCCTCCAGACAGTGCCAAGGTGAGTGCATGCTATCTCTGAAAAAATGAAATAAAACATCAGTCCTGTTGTGGAGGATGTAAGTGGGATCATTTTTTATTGCACATATATACTGCCTGAGGAAGAACACTGAGCTGCATGTTCTGCTACAGCCTCTCTGGTGTTCATCTTTTTGCTCCCTGTGTACCTTTGCTTATGTGGGTGTATTAGCTTTAATAAATATATTTTTATTTTAACTCAAGCAGAGGAAGTGAAAAAGAAAAAGAATTGCTTTCATCCTCATCATTACCACGCATCTGAATTTTTCCATTTGTTCCATGTAATTACATGGTTATAACCATGATGCCTTGCATAGTTACAGCGTCTTTGTTAAATTCCCTCTTTACTTTTGGTGTACACCCGTACATGCCTCCATTAGTGTAGCACTTCAGTGCTCATTAAATCCTTATTAATTAGAATCTGAGAACAAAACAGGGAGATCTTATTAATTAGGCAATGAGTAGCACTGTTCTCCCCAACAGGCTCCCCTGACCCATCATCATGTTTTCCTCATCAACACAGAACATGTCCGTCAAATATGTCCTCTTTAGCTCTGCCTTCGGGGGAAATTTCACATTTGTTTTCTATACCACTAGGTCATGGACTCGCCAGAACCGTGCAACACATTATTCCCCTAAAATGACTCAAAACCACCTTAAATTCTCCCCAATTAATCATCCGTTCTCTGTGCACATCTGCACCCCAGGATCCTTGCACAGGTCTTTCAGCTCTCTGCCATGCTAGGTGGAGGGGGGAGGGGTACTGGGGGGGGAGTCAGAAAAGGACGTTGGGAAGCAAGAGAATCAGTGGGGATCCGCGGTATGGTAATGAGCTAACTCATCTCACACAAATACAGATATGGCCACACTGAAGGATCACCCTCAGGGATCTTCAAAACATTTGGCATTTGAATTTGTGAAAGGATTTAGAGGGCAGGTCATAAATGCACATTTAATGCAGCATGTAGGTGCAGGGTGCAAAATTTTCTCCACTAGCCAAATGGCTAGTGCATGTTTAAAAATTAAAATTTACCAGCCACTCAATAGCTTACTATTGTCAAATCTACCAGCCAGTTGCATATTTTACCAGCATTTGGCTCGTGGAGAAAATTTTGCACCTGGGTACACAGTGTGTGCTATCTATATGTGTTGACATTATATAGGGTGTGTGTGTGTGTGTGTGTGTGTGTGTGTTTTGGCTTCTCAGTATCTTGCACATGTAGGTGTCATTCATAGCACAGCATAACTATCACACAGATCTCTTTCTCACGCACTCACACTCAACTTTGAAAATGAAGACCTTGAGCCCATGTAGACCTCCTCTACGCCTTTTGATTACTCTCCGTCTCCTTTTCTGTTTCTCAGGTACTGCTGCTGCTCTTGTTAGCATTGTCATCATTAATTCTGATCTCTGCCATCATTATTTTATGCTCGTATGCTGTCCTTGATCTGGATCTCTCAATTTATCACGTCTCTTTTATCTGCCCCCATCTTCTGCATCTTCCTCCATACTGTCCCCCTCCGACCTCTCCCTTCCTGCAGTCTCCCTGTCTGTCCTGCAGTGTGGTGCTGATACCAGGGGAGGATCAGGTTTTGGAGGAAGGAGCAGCGCACAATGGCTGTCATGACGACCAAAAGACCAACAGCAGCAACAAGGTTAGCCTGTTGTTTTCACCTGAACCAAACAAATGAGAGTTTCAAACTGTTGATCTGAGATGAGAAAAATGTTTGACTCATCTTAGTTTGAACAAGAACTTGGCCTGTATAAAGTATTTTATGTTGTATCCATCAAATATTGGGGCATCGTGAACCAATTCTGGTCACATTTACTCAGGCCCGGCAGCAAAAAGAAGGACTCAAAAGTAGTTCAACGAAACACGACTCCCGGGTGAGTCCCAGATAATGTGTGCCACAGACACACGCATTTTAAATTGGTGTGACTGTAGCACACTCTTGAGATTTATATTTATTCCTTATTGCTGACCTACTTCCGATTCAAAGACCCATATACACACACACACCTTCTTTTTTTGGAAATTCGTGTTTTCTCTCTCCCCTCTCCTCACCTTAGGACTCTTCAAGTCTGAAGTGTTTCCCAGCGGTTTCTGCAGGGCGTGGCCCCAAGGCTCTGAACGGCCTGCTCAGTCCTCAGCTGGAAGCCTTGAACAACAGCCAGACGTCGCTGTGTGAGATGCTGCAGGAGAAGGAGAAGAAGACGTGGAGTGGAGGAGCGATGGGCATGGACCACTCGGCGCTCATCCCTCTACGCTCCAAGAACTTCAGGGAGAGGAGCGATGCTCACTTTGTGGACGTTATTAAAGAGGACAGGTTAGAATGACCTACGGATAAATACATTAAACAAATCTATAGCATGTAAACATAATGTTCTAATCAGTCAATTTCATTTATTAATGTGATTTTTAAGCAGGTTGATTGTAACATAAAATCCCAACTGAACATCATTTCTACTAATTTACTTTGTGCCTGTGACAGCCTTATGAAGGACTATTTCTACAAACCCCCCATTAACAAGCTGAGCCTCACCTTCCTGGAGAAGAGCCTGGAGTCTGCGTACCGGATGAGCTACCAGGAGGAGGTGTGTGTGTGTGTGTGTGTGAGCTGTTTTTGTGCATGACATAATTGTGCCTGTATGTGTGTGTGTGTTTGTTTATTTTTGACTTTATCCATGAACCCTATGAGCTTAGTTGTCTTTGATCTGACTGTGATCTGACATTAAATGTCAGAGAAAACCAGTCCTCTTGTGTCTCCATCTGTGAGCGTAAAACTTGTACCTGTGTTTGCACATGTATATCTGCCCGTTTGTGTTTCTCTGTGTGTCGCTGTCTTCTCTGGGAATCCTGTTTGCACTGCGTTGCGATCAGAGCGGTCAAGACTGCGGCAAAGACAAATCACTGCAGGACCTTTAAAGTAGTTTTGTCTTTGGTTGTGACGTCCTCTGCTGGTGTAACCACAGAAGTGCATTTTCATTCTCACAGCTGCAATGGTTTCTTCATCTTTAAGTCTAACCTTATAGTCATTGACATGGTAATTAGCATAGATTTCAGTAGAGACATAATAAAGTCATTAAATTTATTGTTGATTGTTAGATAATTCATTACCAATTTAGCCTGAATGGTGAGATTTTGTGATCGTTTTCTTTTCACTGACTCATTTTCATCAATGCCTTACTGTAATTTTTAGAACAGAAATTGTTAATTACTACTTAATTTGCATACTTATTAATACTCTTGTATATATTTTATTTATTGTTTGCTCTTGCCTCCCTCTTTCCGTCCCAGGTGGAAACCCAAGCAGCGGTGCAGACCTTTGCCAGTCCAACGTTCAGTTCTTTCCTGGACATGCTGCTGTGCTGCTCAGTGTTTCTGGCTCTCTCGCTGGCCTGTTTCCTTCGACCACTTGTCACCCAGCAGAGTCTGTCTACACCAGCAGTCATTCTGACAGCTGTGGCCACCCTTTTAGAGGCTGTGGCTCTGCTCTTTGCTATTCGGTGAGATTCTGAATATAGAGTGTGGGACTTAAACTACGAGACAATGTCACCTAACTGTGCTAAGACGAGTTGCTCAGCTTTGCAGTGTGTATAGTTGAAATGTATTGTTACTGTTATCTTATTGTTTCTCCTACCTTCAAATGGTCCCAGTAATTTGAGTTTTAGACCCCTGATCCAGAGGACCTGACAGGGTGTTGTCTGCATGCAGGCTAACTGGATTATCTTTACCTGCCTGAAGTTATCAGACAACCCGCGAATGGAAAATTGTTTCACGTGTAAGGAAATTGTGTTAGGACTATTTGTTTACATGATAATCACATGGGAATATTGCTTTGAAGCTTTCTGAAGGGAAAATAGAGTGGCAGGGAGTATTAGAAATAAGGGTTCTTGAGCAACAAGGCTCAGACACCTTTTTGACATAAATACATTTGTATTGGGGGTGCATTCATCTATAAAATGAGTAGGTTTTGTTTACTGACCCTTGGTTTGTGTTCATGTACTGAGAAGCTTTGTGGATGCAAGCCAAGGTGTAGACAACCATGGCTGGAATCAGTATATTATTCAGGTTAGGATCAGGGACACTCAAGAAGCAGATAAACACTTGACTAATCTTATTTCTAATACATAATACATAATAATAATCTGGATATCAATCACAGCTTCCTATTTTTCCTCTCCAGTATGGCTTTCTACCTGGACAGTGTGCTGAACTGCACTCAAATGCTGATGAGGGTCATTTCAGGCTGGGTAGCACGTCACTTTATAGGAGCATTCCTGGTGTCCCTGCCCACTGTGGCTGTCTACTCCCATGTCACCTGTGACATGCATCTCTCCATCCAGGTGAAGTTTAAATTTCATATGTTTTCTATGCTTAAAAATTGATCACAAGGGTGTTGAAAACAAGTATTGTTATTTGGTTGCTTTATTCATTGCAGAGTTATTCTCTTTCATTCAAATTGTGCTCTCAGGAGGTGAGTTTTGCTTCTGAGAAGTAAAGCACTTCATCTGTAGGGCCACCATGCTCGTAAAATTTCCAATTTCTAACTTACTTATATTCAGCGTATGTCTTTTAGTTGTACTATATGTTAATATATCTTACAGTCAGTGTTATTTATGTGAGAATCTTATGGGCTCTTTTGACCAATGACTCTGTTCCCCATATTTTTCCCAGTTCACCATGTTCATCTGCTGTGCTGTCATCATAGCTATCATTCAGTACTGTAACTTCTGCCAACTCAGCTACTGGATGCGCTCCACTCTAGCGACTTTGGTGGGACTAGCAGTGCTTGCCTTGCTCTTCAGCTTCCCCTGCAGGTATGACATAGACAGAGGCGATGAAAAGAAATAGAATTTCTTGATGACATTTTTTTTTTATATTTAGTTTATATTACATTTCTAGATTGATCGAGTCATTTGTGCTACTTGTGTTTCATCTCTTCCAGTGTTGCTAAGAATCTGTTTTCCTGGTAAGTACAATGATTACTGTTAGCATCGCTCATGTCATAGTTTGTACTTGCATCATCAACCAATCAGTTTCCTTCTCTTGTGTGTTGCCTGTATGATGCACAGTTGAAACTTTGGTGAGGTGCAAGCAACTTGTGCCAAAAGCTTCCATACATGTGGTGTTTATTTACAGTTAACTGCAAATTTTTCTTTTGCACATTTCTTTTTCCCTCTCCACAAGGTCGGATGCCCTTCACAATAACAGTAATAGCTCCATCATCATGTCTGACAGCCCAACAGACCCCGACCCACAGGAGCTGCTGGGCCCTGAGGCCTGCGTGGCCTTTTTCCTACTCCTTCTCCTGGTCTGGTTCCTTAACCGTGAATTTGAGGTCAGTCACCGTCTGCATTACCACGGCAACGTGGAGGCTGATCAACACCGCATCAAGATCCAAAACATGAGGGACCAGGCCGACTGGCTGCTCCGCAATATTATCCCCATCCATGTGGCCGAGCAGCTGAAGGTCACCCAGAGCTACTCCAAGAACCACGACAATGTGGGCGTCATATTTGCCAGTATTGTTAACTTCAGTGAGTTTTACGAGGAAAGCTACGAGGGAGGCAAGGAGTGCTATCGTGTCCTCAACGAGCTAATTGGAGACTTTGATGAGCTGTTACGGAAGCCTGCCTTCTCAAATATTGAAAAGATCAAGACCATCGGTGCCACGTACATGGCAGCAGCAGGGCTCAATGCGCAGCAGTGTGCAGATGCAGCACATCCTCATGCCCACCTGCGCGCTCTTTTTGATTTTTGCCTGGAAATGATGCATGTGGTCGACGACTTCAACAAGAACATGCTGGGCTTTGGCTTCAAGCTACGCATCGGATTCAATCACGGGCCTCTAACAGCGGGGGTGATTGGCACCACAAAGCTTCTCTACGATATCTGGGGCGACACAGTGAACATTGCTAGTCGCATGGATACTACAGGTGTGGAGTGTCGTGTCCAGGTCAGCGAGGAGAGCTATTGCGTGCTCAGTGGCATGGATTACGAGTTTGATTACCGTGGCACAGTTAACGTGAAAGGAAAAGGTCAGATGAAGACTTTCCTTTACCCCAAGAGCAGTGACAGTGGCCCTGTGCCTCAGTACCAGCTCTCGGTTTCACCAGAGATCCGGGCACAGGTGGATGGTAGCATTGGGCGCTCGCCCACTGATGAAATTGCCAGCATGGTGCCCACAACGAGCATAAATGCAAGCAGTACCAATACTGCGGTACTGAGTGTCAGTGCTGGTTCCACTACGACCACAGGGCTTAGCAATGAGAAAGAGGTGGACGGCCGTGAAAGACGTCCTTTTACAGAGACCTCTCATGGCAGGCGATCTATATCTCACGGTGGCATGACATCTACACCAGTCAGCAACCGAGATGGACCTCCTCCCTCTGCAAATAACAAACAGCTCATCGTCTCATCCTCGGTCCAGCAAAATACTCCCCAAAATTCCACAGCAATGTCCCAGAAAGACGTCAAGAAGGACAGATGTGAGGAGGATTACGAGACCAGTGTTGGAGAGTTAACCAGACTTTAAGAATTTGTTACAATGGCACTTTGATCATAAATTCTCTACCCTTTAAGCTCTTGTTCCTGCCAGTTGGCATTTGTAGAATCGCTGTACATTTGGTCTTACCCCATGTAGAATCAGAGAGAAAGATCTACAGGCTTCTTCTCTGCATCAGCCAGGCAGCAGGTTGTTTTTAGTGTGAATCTGATTGGCTGATATTATCAGTGGAGGGTGCTGGTGGACCACAAAGTGAGTGTCAGGCAGGAACACACAGAGGAAATGGGAAGATATGATGGCTGACTCTGAACTTTCTCTTGCCTGCTACAGATCCCATCGTCTCCCATTAACTTACTTGATTATCTGTACCTTTAATCTTAATTATTTCTTTCATATGTCTTTTAAGTGCCTTTAGAATAGAATAATGTGTAGACTAAGCCTATTTGAGTAAGGGAAGAATAACATAAAGGGAAAACTGCAAATAAGCAAACTTTTTGAAGAAAATGCTTTGCTTTTGTTACAATTTTACTTTGTAAACTATGTTTTGCTATGATATTTTGCAAGCTGACCTTACATGTAGAAAGTGCCACAGTGTGAGGAGAATCACAATGTGTGTCAAGTAAAGGGAAATAAGATGTTACTTAACATAAGATATGTATTAGTCAGATTCTGCACTAGAATGCAGCGGACCATGAACTTCATGAAAACCAGAAAACGTTTCATGAAAGACACAGCAGAGACTAATTTATACAAACTAAGGGCAGACGAGGCTGAGCTGCATGTCGTGTGAGTGTATTTGCATGCATACAGTGTGTGAGTGTGTGTGTTTGTATATGTCTGTGTAGTGACAAGAACATGCAGGGTTTAATGAGGAGAGGTGCCTATGAGTTACTCCACTGACTTGGTGAAACTGCAGGATGACAAACAGTTTAGGAACGCAGTCGAAAAAAAGAATCTTGGTTGCTGATGTGGCAGTTTTTTCTCTGGCCTCTGTGAAGATCTTTGTATTGCCTCAGTACTGAGGCATGGTGGTCTCAGCTACACTTAATCAGTGTGCTTGCAATAACAGCACCGTAGATGAGGCTAACTGTTAGTAGTGTTTGTGCCCTCCCCCTTGATCCAGGCCCTTATGGGAACTCAAGCTGTGATTAGTGTTGATGAGTATTTCAATGGATCCTACAATGCACTGCTGTACCTGTAGACTGTCTTTAGCTGTGACTATAGATCGATTAGAGAAAACATCTGGCTAGGTTGGCCATGGATTCCACTGTGTTTTAGTTGATAGACATGGATAATTAAAGTGGAATGTCACAAATCTAAAACTAAATGTGTTTTATTGTAATTATCGTTACACAAAACTTGAACTGTTCATGTGAGGTTCCCCTCTCTAATTTCAAAGACATTACTGGATGGACGCATTAGCTACTACATACTTTCAATGGCATGCATCTTAATGTAATAGCACTGTAAATGCACAGGCAGTGCGCCAAATGTATTTCACATTATTACTTAGGTGTTTTCACTCCTTAGTGTTGACTTTTCATGCTATTGTGTCATGTTATTAATGGAATCAAACTGATCAAACTGTACATCTCTCTTGCTGTTACATCTTCAGTATTTCTTAGCAAAAAGGATTGTGTGCTCAGAGGCAAAAACGTTTTACCATGAAATCCACTTCAGTGTCTTATTTTACCACAATTAAATATCCTGCACAATACACCAACCTAATATT
Source organism: Nannoperca obscura (assembly GCA_036024295.1). NCBI lineage: Eukaryota > Metazoa > Chordata > Actinopteri > Centrarchiformes > Percichthyidae > Nannoperca > Nannoperca obscura. The sequence continues at coordinate 10,514 of JAVQJL010018143.1, read as the reverse complement.
TTAAAATTGCAATTCCATGATCAGTACTTTTAAGTAATAAAGCAAACAACACAAATATTGCGGAAAAACAGAACCAGTTTGCCTTCTTTGATCATCAAATAATTTATTTCAACTGCTGCATTTAACACTACTCTAATAGTTCAATAATTTGTTGCCTTTTTTCTGTGTGAAATTAGGGTAGCTTGTGCCTTTAAACTCCTTTATTTTATTTATTTTTATTTATTTATTATTTTTTTATCCTCTATTTTTTGCTGTCTGCTCCAAGTTCTTCAGTGAATTCTTCTTAAAAGCGTATAAATAAGCAGGAGAATGTTTACTTTTGCATTTAAATTACATTTAATTATGATGAAGGTCATGACATTTGAGCAGTGCCTTTTCTTAACATATACAATAAAATGTAAACATACCACACATATTTAACATGAATTGGCCTTATTGCATTTTTTAAAAATCCCTTTTTGTTTGGCTTTTGTGTACTGTATGTATTGCTGAGATGGAGTTTGTGTTTTTTTTAAATGCAATAATAGGAGTTCAACATCATTGGTTTAAAAGGGAAAATGACCTTCTTTACGCTTATGAGCACACAACCCTTGTACCTGCCCAACATGTGCGTTTGTTATACCAATAAAGGAACGCTTAGAATAATTGTTGTTGTTATTATCTAAGTTTTAGTGCTTGTGTTAAGTGACAGTTGAGTGTCAGGGAAAGCCTATAAGCTACACTTCTTTTATTTCCCTTGGTAATTTTGATAAGCTCTTTTGAATGATGTGCTTTTTATGAACTCTTAACATATTTTTCTGGGTTAGTATTTTATTTGGGACAATGAGATGGGGTGTCAACTCACAATTTAGATTTCTTTTTTTTTTCACCTTTGTTTCACTGCAAACATGAACTTAAATGTAGATTCGGTTTCATCGAGGTGTAAGTGACATTATGAACCAGCAAATTGGCACACTGAGAATATTTTGATGCCAAAGAGTGTCATTGCCATTTTTGTACATTATGTCTTATCTTCTCCCTAATTTTAAGGTTGTGTTGTGCACATTCAAGAAAGGTCATTTATATATTGACTAAACACATTTGCACACGGCACTCACTTTTTATGTACAGTACGCCTTTATATTGTATAGTATCTGAGCGTTTTCTATTATTTATATAAGCGCATGTACTAGAGTATTAAATAGTCTAAAGAACTGAGTAATTTTAACATTGTTAATAATAATTGAATAATACTTGTGTGTTCCGATTTGCCTGCACGTATGTAAAAAATGTACGAGTGTTTGTAAAACTGTGCGCTTGTGTGTGTTTTGGAAGGGATGCTCTAATCTTAGCAGGAATGTGACCTGGACATTTTAGTCTACTTCATCATCTCAAAACGTACGACATGCTAGGATAGTAAGGCTTCAGTCAATACAGCTTTTCTTTTTCTTTTTATTTAAACTGGCTAAATAAAATGGGCAAGACACTACTTAGATGTCTGCAGGTAGGCAGTATTTCAGTACTTGGCCACAGTCAAGTTTGAATGAATTGTTGCTTTCTTTGAAATGTTTTTGTATATAGCACACTAATAAGTATGCAAGTGAAGGTTAAAACTGAATAAAGTCTGTTGCTGGGAAATCTTGTCCGGTTGAATTTATAGCCTGTACACTACATCCGGTTCTGTACATGTTCTCAAGCATTCTTCTTACGTAGCCAGCAACTTTGAGGTACTTGTACTTGAAGTATTTCTGTTTTATGCTGTTTTATACTGTATGTGTGTCTCCACTGCCGTTCAATGTTACTTTTGCAGATGAAGATTTTACATACACAATATTAGATACGTTTATAAAATATGAAACATTGTTATAGATTAAACTACCCAACATGCTATAAAGTAGTTTAGTAGTAGCTCCACCTGCTGCTTACATGCTAATGAATCAGTAATGATAATCCAGTAATACAAAATACTAGGTACCACTAAACTGTATAATGAGCTTATAATGAACTTTTGCTTTTGACCATTTAAGTAGGCCAACATTTTGCTCATTACAGTTGTGTACTTTTGCTAAAATTAAGTTTTTAAATGCATAACGTTTACCTGTAATTAAGTATTTTTTACAGTGATTGCTTCTTATACTCTTAATCTACTTCATCTACCACTGGTATTTACTGGTACCCACACAGGTTAAGACAAATGACAATTAGTAGCATCTTTGGTTGAGTACATACAATGTTTAAATTATTTGGACTGCTCTGTAATATTTGAGTGTGTTTAAAAAATGAAAGACTTACCAATTGTAACTGACCGGTGCTCCTACAATGATAATTATTTGTTTAAATTTCCTAACAGCTGGAGTGGGTTCAGTGAAGCTTTGCACAGTATGGCTCCATCCATTGTTTAATCACACATTTTCACATAATGTACATAACTACTGGAAAATGTGTGACTATGGTAGATCTGAATGGAAAGCTGTTCAAATAGAATGTATTAGTATGGGGACTGATGAAACACTATAATATGAAGTTCATGAAGAGTGTTTTCAAATTCAACATTATACTTGAGTTAAAGTACAACAGTATTACTAGCAAAAGGTAAAGTATCAGTGGTAAATGTGCTCAATGTGCAGAATGGTTTCCTACCAAACTTTTGCATTATTTATTTATTTTTGCACTATTGTTATTGATGCATGAACGTGTAAGCAGCATTTTAATGGTTACTTTCCACCACCACTGGTAATATGATAGAAATAAAATAGATACATAAGACTTAAGTATTGCTGTTTGTATATAACCTCGATAATGCATTGTTTTTATTCCATCTAAAGTGAGTATTTTGTATTCGTAGTGATGACTGTTGTGCGTTTGAATTTTTGATTTGGAAAACGTGTTTGAAGCAGGTAGCGCCAAGTATATTTCACTTTTTCTCCCCCAAAGGCCACTTCACGTACGTTCACATGACGCACGGTGGGACACAGGTTTACGTCAGGGCGTCATTGCGCGACACCTCCTCCTCCTCCTCCTCCCCCCACAGTCTAGCTGGGAAGAAAAAAAAACTTTTTTTTTTGTATCGGAGGAATCAACAGCCGCCATCTTGACGCGGCTCAGAATCGGGATTTCGGTGGAGCATTAATTTTAAAAACCGATCGGAGCCACTCAGACCGGGCTCAAACGGCTTTTTTCGTGCAGAAAATCGAAGTGTTAGTCCTTCCGATGAGGATTAATGCAAACATGTGAGGATTACGTGGGTTTTTATCGTCTCGAAAGCCCATTGTATATTTGATTTCCCTTTTAGAGAGCGCCGCTTCTCGCCGTATCTCCGTCCCGAGACGCTGTATTTACCGGGAGACAGCGACGAGAAAAATAATCCACCTCATAGAAAATATTTTTTGAATTTTGCTCTTTTTATTTAAGCCCGTGATAGAATTTATGGCCGCTCGTTTCGACTGCGAAAAAAATGATTCTGTACAGACGTGAAACCGGCGATCTGCGGAGAAAGGGATTTGCTTACGCCTTGTGTAATATTTTATGATTGATTTTTATTTATTTTTCTCCAACTGAAATAATTTTTGGACGTAATTATTGAGGATAATTATGTGGGTGTTGGGTGTTGGATTATCATGGGGTGATCTTCGGCGGCGAAGCGTGGCGCTGTTGCCTTTCTTTTGAAACCTTTTTTTCTCCAGGCAGCATTTCGCCAGTCTGCCAGTCAAGGGAAAAAACACACACACACACACACACACACACACAGTTGAATTGTTCCTTTTCGCGTAACGTTAGGAAAAGTTACCAGATATTACGAGCCAGAGGCCGACAAGTTGGACTTGGATCCTGCTGTTATTTTTTTGCTGCATCGTCATCCATCCGTTCATACAATTTGCCGACCAGGATGGGTGACAATCTGATGGAGCTCGGACCCCCCACTGCAAAGCGACCCAAGCTGAATTCACCTCTCTCGGGATCAGATGGCCCAGGTAAGGATAGGACACGGTTTAAATTTTTTTTATTTTATTTTACAAATGGTTAATAACTTGCAATAAGATTTACGCGTGTTTAACCTGCACACACTGCACAGTCTTGCTCCTGTTTTGATGCGGGATACATCCACCTTTTAGGAGAAGAGCTACGGCAAAGCAAGCCCATCAGCCACTGTGCAAACATCACGGGGAACCTGGACGTCAGGTCCCCGTAGGATTGTTTAATTAAATGTGCGATTGTTTTTTTATTTTATTATTTTTAAGTGCTAACTCACTGCCTCTGAATCACATGGGAATTTCTGACCGGGGAGAGTATGCTCCCAACTTTTAAGTTTTAAAGAGTTACATCACTTTAATAACAGGTGCTTACCCATCATCCCATCACATACAGGTAAAGCCAATGTTGACAGTATACCTGCAATGTCCCTTTTTTCCCCTTGGCATCTTGTTGGACTGGTGCTGTCTTGAGTAGTCCGGAGGCACCTGTACATTTATTAGCCTGACTTGATTAAGAAAAACATTGTGTTTCCTATAGAGAAACTATTTTCCTTGCTACCCACAAGCACGGAGGAACATGCTGCTTCTGCATCCTTGGGTTTGGCTTTCATCTTTCAATGTTTTCCGCTCATTTTACTCTTCAGCAGTGCAGATTTGCGACGGCACAAGTACTCGAACCTGTGGGGTTTCTGATAGAAAGACCATCTCTCTCACCACCACAGCCTGCCACAGAAGGTTCAGCCCACTTTTTTTCATTCAGGAAAATGCTTTAATGGCCAAGTTTAAACGTGATTTTGAAAAATATTTGGGAAGATTACATGCGTTTTGCACCTACATCAAACTTTCCTGCTGCCAATTATAGAGAAAGTCTGCTGCGTGATTACACAGAATATTAGAAACCAGCCCAGGGGTCTGCGTCTTCACCAGTCTAACCTGCAGAGCAACTTTGCTAGATAACTTGAAAGACTGTTTAAAAAGAAAGTGATTTTTTATAAGCCCACATATTTTCTTGGCCAGCACATTGTGTATTAGCAGCCGATGGCCCGCCACCCTCTCGCATATAAGTTGTGACGTTTTCAGCACACATGGCCAGTGAAATGGATGGATTGATTGTTTGATGGGATGAGTTTACCTTTATTTATAATTGATTTTATACGTGATGATCAAATCTTATACATACCCAGCCCTATTGCTCCAGGGGAACTTTATAATGGTAATTTTTTTATTGTAGTTATCAATTATTATGACCATATCCAGAGGGAGGCCAGCCGGCATATAACAGGTGCATTTTTGGAAGACTTCAGCTGTAAACAAGCCCTTTTCATCCATATACACTTTTTGACTTTTCAAAATATTTCTGTGTAAACGACAGACTAGTCAATATTGGAGAACTAAAAGTTAGAACCCCCTTAGACTGAAGATATTATGTTTTCAGAAATGTTTTACAGTTTCTCATACAGTCACTAACAAATGGGAGCTGCCACAACCAACAAGCGGGGACACTCGACAGCGAATTGATTAGGCGTTATGGCAAACTCATCGCATTCGGTGTGTGTGAGTTGGCACAGTGTGGAATTTGATAATATCGGATAATACTTTGGTGGTCCTAAAGATATCTGATCCTTTTTGGTATATGTTCTATATCTCTATGTATTTAAAGAGAAAAACTACAATGCGCCATGCGGCTGTCCACCGAGTGTATTGAGTCACTTGAAGCAATGCATTCCTCAGTAAGTGCTATGTGTGTGAGTGCTGAGTTGTACCGGCTGTACCTACATGTAAAGGGATGCATTGCGCGCCAGCTTTTAAACCCTCTGAGCAAGTTAGCTGCTGCTAATCAAAGTTACACAACGTTGCCAAGGCAACGAATTTCTGCAGTTTGACCATTCAAGCAGCCAAACGGGCTTCCGTATAACAACAAAGCTACCGCTAGCTGAGCTAACGCTGCAGTATAACGTTCCACAAAACCACAACATGAAAAAACAGTCGCCGGCATCCAACCTACTACTCTCGTTATTTAGTTGACTTCTAAAGTCACAGTTTCTCCTGACTGTCTCTCTATATTGCAACATTTGTCCCGACATCGCCCCAGCGTGTGGGACCAGCCTAGCCTAGCATACAGCCATTACTTTGTCGACCAAAACGTAGCGTTAGGTGACAAAAATACACACTTGGTGGTCATCTGTCCTGCTGGTCTTGGTTGTCTTTTCCAGTTTATCTTCACGATCATGAAGAAGGTCTCCGGCACGTCTCTGTCCAAGTGAGTAAAACTTTCATGCACAATAACTCGCACACGGGCGCCTGGGGTTGGTGTCGGCGACAGCATCCGACGGCCCCACACTGATTTGCAGCAGAATGATTCAGTTTCTGTTGCCATTTTGGGGGCAATTTGAGCAAAAGCACCACCAGCTCAGATTTGGGATGGTCCCCTCCGGCCATTACCTCCACTGTCTCTCTTGCATTTATTCGTCTGTGTACTCTGGCTAGAATAAATATGGCTGAATATCCAAGTCATCCAAAACAGTCCCGTGAATGTATCCTCGTCCATAACATCCTCTGCACTCATGTTGGGATGCCATTTTTCGCTGTTGGAAACGTAGCTAGTTTACAAGCTAACAGAACACGTTTTGTTTTTGAGCGGCAGCACGCTCCCTGGCTCCCCACAGGCTGAGACTAGAAATCCAAGATGAAACAGCCTGTAGTTCTTCCGTGCCTCCATCTACTTCACCATGACAACAGTGGTGACAGAAGTACAACCAATTTTGCAGCAAGAGAAAACAGCTTTCTCGGCCAATGTAGCATTCACTGAAGGATGTATTTCTTCAAGTGACTCCATATATCAACACTCAGGCGGTGTAGTTTCCCTTTAACTATATAACAGACTCTCCATAAGGATGCAGAGAGTGTCCCATTTGATAAAGAGGAGTGGTCTACCTTGGATCTTTTCCACGTCGTCTCTATGGCTACATCCACATTAATACGTTATTTTAAAACGGCATTTTAAAATGAAAACAATCTCCATACACCCAAGCGTTTTAACACGGTTTTGTCTCGTTCCATACTTTACGCCCGGAAACGCCCATCACGTGACCATTTACGTGCCTGAGTAAATGGGAAGTAGATTGTCTTGTCTACCCTGCGGTTGGTTACTTAGTTAGGAAATACTATAAATGAAGAACTAGGTAAGACCAGAGGTTTCAATTCTTGGACCCACCACCAGGTTAAATTGTTACTGAAAGTAGGAATTGTATTACGTTATCCAAGTTGCATTACCTCCTGGTAGTCAAAAAATCTTGTACTGCCTGTGCTCCCTAAAACATAAGTTTAGTTTTCTAAAATGGCACCGTTTTAAAATGTCTCTTTTTTTAGGTTTCTTTGCTGATCTTAGTTTTAATAGGTAGGTAGAACAATTGGCAGCTGAGCCTTTGAACAACCAACAACAGTTTATTGCGTTGCTATGCACTGGAACTTTTGACATCTATTTGTGCCATTAAAACCTATCCTACTGATTGGATAGTGCACTAAAACTTTGAAGAGGGAACACTATGGATGCTGTCTGAGAAGTCGACTCTGCATTCACATTGATTTTACACATTGGTTTTCTCAGAGGAAAGCAAAGAAAGGAAAGTTGGGTGTCTACTTCAGAACTAGCTCTGTCTAAGTGTAATGTGAACAGGCAAGAAAGAAGCACAGTACAGTGTCTTAAGAGAAGGGCTGCAGCATTATTTTCATTTTTTAGTAAGGTCCTGGTTAATTATTAATTTCATAATGAATGTATCTGGGATGGCGTCTTCAGATGTATTGTTTTGTCCGACATACAGTCCCAAACCCAACGATTTTCCATTTACTATACAATGTTATAAAACAGAAAAGCACCAACACCTGAGACATAGAATCTGACACCAAAGAAGGGTTGGCATTTTTACTGAATCGTTTATCAAAATTGTTGCTATTGACTAATTGATCATTTGACTGATGGTTGCAGCGTTACTTAAGAGCTTAAAACTACTCAGTGAGCTTTTTCCACTTTTACTGCCAGAGCATACTTTTGACTTATACGTTTTTTTCTAAATACAAAGGTTGAAAACAATGGTGTGAAGACTGTAATGCTTGGGCAGGCCTCAGGAGATGGTGCACGCATAGTAATTGTTCAGAAAATGAAATTAAGAAATGGTTTAAAATAACCATAAAATACTATATCTCCTCCATGTTGCTGTTTTCATCTGCATTACCACCACCAACTGTCGCTCTCACATCACGTAAGAACGTGGTAAGCAGTCCTGCTGCCCAAATCCCATTCCCTTGCGAGGCGGCTGGATTCGCAAGATCCCGTGAGAATTGCAAGATCACACGTGAATCCAGCACTGATTTGCTACATAGCCCGCCCCAAATGTATAGGAGAGACACTAACGGGATAGGTCCTGCGGTGGAAACGGTATTGTAAAATCTCTACGGGTGGACACATTTCCACCGTTGCACAGGAATAAACCATCATGTATCACCCAACCCTAAACCAAAACTTTGACTATGCTTAAAAGTTAGTCATAAAATATTGCTTGTATCTTTTATCAGCCATCCAGTCAAGGGTCCATCCAGCAACATTACTGTTCTTGGCACATCCCAGTTGTATATACTTGCTGTGTACTGAACATAGCTTTGAATGTACTATTTGCGACTCGCCAGCATTGAAAAAGCATGGAACGTCTTGTTTCAGTGAAGTCAGTTTTGGGATCGCACCACCACAGCCACCTCTTAACTCTCATCTTCTAGAGTGCATGTGTGTATATAAAGACTGGGGAAGTCGCTTAATTTCAATTGCATTCGAGATCGAAAACATCCGCCGGCCGTTTACAGTCAGCCAAGCGATGAGAAGTTTCTTTGTTCGGTTTTGTCTTATGTGGGCTGCTGTATTATCTAGCAGGCTGACAGTCCGCGGTCTTTAACCAGGGTAACTCATCTTCTCAGAGGGGTGACAGGAGCTTTTGCTGGGCAATAAAGCAGCCCGACACGGAGACTCCTCCCCCACTGCTGCCAGAATCCCTTTCTGTCTCAGGTGAAACACACACACACAAACGCATGTATTCAGTAAGACATTGCACAGTGTCTCTTGAAGACCTGCTCTCTTTTGAAGTCCTGGATACAGCTCAGGGACTTAAGTACACTGAGAAGATTTTAAGTGCCAGGCTGCAGATGGGAAGTTAAAGCACCGCTTTTTTCCCCCTTGAGTTTCAAAAGCCCTGAGAACTGTGAGGAACCTGTAGCTTCGTATACTGGGCTTCAATCTAGTGCAAACTTAAATTTACTTTTTTTGGGGGGAAAATTGATCAGCAAGTCTGTGTATAGAACAGAAATGTAAAATAAAAGTGAATACAGATTTTGTTTTTTTAAATTACATTGATTTTGGATAGCACATGGATATTGGTTTATCATTTTGAACCAATATCGATTAGTCGATTAGTCCTTCAAAACAAAATTTAAAAAATGCCAAACATTTGCTGGTTCCAGCTTCTTTAATGGGAAGATTTGCTGCTTTTTCTTTGTCATTTATGATAGTAAATAAAGAGCCTTTAGGTTTTGGACTGTTGGACAAAAGAAGCCATTTGAAACTGTCACTGTCACAATTTATAGACCAAGCGATTAATTGATTAATTGCAAAAATAAGGTTCAGATTAATTGATAATGAAATTAATTGTTAGTTGCAGCCCTACCTAGAAGTTATTACAAAGGAGTGTTATAACAACATACCCTAATGGGTTTGGCTTGAGTCACATTTGTTATTGGTAAAGCCTTTCCATTACTGGTAGTCTGACAATAGCAAAGATGTCTCCCTTCGCCACGCTGAACACTGAGCTGTCGCTCACAGCCACAGATTAGCAGCCTGTCTTTGATGTTTATGTTAATGTGTGACAGTTTTTTTTATGGTGCTCTAGTGTCATGTCAGTATCTGTTTGCGCCTGTGGCCATAGGCCAGCGTCGGGCTTGTTTTCGTTTTGTATGGCTGAGTGGGCGTGTCGGCGCCAGAGGTGAGAAATGGGCAGCCACTCTCCAACCCTGCTGCTCACAGATCGGGGTTTCCTCCTCCTCCGTCTGGCCTGTGTGTATGATCATCAACCCCTGGGTGGGCATTATTCAGCTATGTTTAGCATTAGCACAAGCTCAAATACGGGCAAGTGTTGCCTTCACCAGCATGACGAAGCTAATGTCCCAGCTGAGATGGAACACCCCAAACAGTCCTGCCCTGCAACCCTCTTTACCTGTACCCTTCCCTCCCCTGTTAGCCTTCGTATCTCATACATTACATTACATTTAGGCATTTAGCAGCTTTGCTTTTATCCAAAGCGACTTCCAAATCAGGAGCAACTGGGGGTTCAGTGTCTTGCTCAAGGACACTTCAACACATGGACAGGAGGAGCCGGGGATCGAACCACCAACCCTACAATTGATGGATGACATACACTACCGTTCAAAAGTTTGGGGTCACATTGAAATGTCCTTATTTTTGAAGGAAAAGCACTGTACTTTTCAATGAAGATGACTTTAAACTAGTCTTAACTTTAAAGAAAT